>VHZZ01001391.1:89857-105439 GCA_009801015.1 Silene noctiflora | reverse complement strand
GACATTATATCACGTTGACTTTGCAATCGTTTCCGTCTCGCCTACATTATTATTAAATTAAACTCAATTAATAATAATAATAATAATAATAATAACCGACTAATTACTAAATATAATAAATACGACTAATTATTATAAATTAGTAATTAAATGAGCTTTTTAATCAATTAAGCACGTAAAATCGAGTCGGAATAAGGTATAATGCGGGGTAAAATGCGACTAAAATACTACTTATCAAGCTGCAAAATAAATAAAATAAGAGAAGGAAAAGGAGAAGGAGAAGGAGAACCTGAACGGAGGGCGGCGGCGGTGGCGGCGGTGCTCGGAGGTGGCCGGAGAAGGAGAAGGAGAAGTGTCGCGTTTTCAGTTTAGTTTTTTTTTTTTTTGATTGAAATCGATTTGGGGGTAATTGTGGGGGAAGTGTCGCGTTTTCAGAATGTTAAAAATAAATTCTGACGGAATATCCGTCAGTACCAAGTATGGATATTCTGGCGGAATATCCGTCAGAAATCCTCCTAACTGACGGACAATCCGTCAAATATCTGTAACAGACATCTGACGGGTTATCCGTCAGTTCTCACCCTATATGACGAATAATCCGTCAGATATTCTTTAGCGCCATTGACTTGGTCAACGCGCCAAAAAAGTCTGACGGATTGTGACGGATAATCTGTCAGTTTTTTTTTCCGTCAGTTTTCCGCTTTTAATTGACGGAACTGTTTTTCCGTCAGAATTGTCGTCAGGTTTCCGTGTTTTGTTGGCAGTGATATGTAACTATGTGGGTCCATGATATTTCAAAGGCGGCCTCACGGCCTTTGGAGGCCACATTGAGCATCAAAGCATAATCAAAGCAAGGCAAGGGGAATCCGAGAAGGTGGAAGAAGACTGATCGAGTCACTTCCCTTCAGGGAAGCAAGGTATTATTCCTCTCATAGGGAAATCCTGCCAACCTTCAGTAGCGGGAAGGAGAGCATGATGGACGAAGGAAAGCGGAAAAGCAGAGCTTCTCGATTGGGAATCGGGACAGAGCCCGATAATCAGCCGTCCCGATCATCGGGACAATTCTAGATCGAGGCTAAGTTTTACGGATCCCGTTTCCTCTCCTCTTCTAACCCTATAAATACCTTACAACTCTAATTAGAGAGTACGAACCCTAAATCTGAGAATTAGCATCAATTATAGCTTTTAATCTTCCTTAATTAGTTTAATCTTTCCTTAATCAAGTTCTTAATTTAGTTTTAGTTGTTGAATATTTGGGTTTTTATATGAAGAATTGGTGACTTAATCTTCTTCTTCTTAGTTAAAGGATTTATCTATTTTTATTATTCTCCTATTTTTGTTGGCATAATCTCTAATCTCCCTTAATCTTTGTTTGATTTTGTTATTCACTTTATCAATAATTGATTAGATCAAGACGTTTATGATTGATTCCATGTCTAATCTACTTAGTATCGATGTGATTATCCTAGCTATGAGTTAGTTGTCTCATACTCTCATACTCTCATACTCTCATACTAGGGTTATAGGGGGATTATGAGCGATTAGGGGATAATCTATATTGTTAGTGAGTGGATTTGATTTTGGTTCTATCTCTAATTCTTGCACATGAACTGTTTGATGAATAATTGTTTGGTTGAGTAAATCTTCACTGTCATCTATTTATTACATGCTAGTTATAAGATTGAGTCTTAGTTTACAAAGATCGTGTTTGCGAGCAAGAACTCATTAATACCGACCTAAGACTATCGTAAGATTGAGAGAACGTGCCGGGATTGTCTAAGATAGAGCCTCAATCTCGACACCCCGAGTTTATAGATCCCCCAATTGCATTCATATGAATCCGACTAACCCTAGTCGATCTCCTCTATTGATTGCTATACCGTTTATTTTAGATCGGCTTTTGCTTTATTTGTTTATTGTTTTAAGTTAGCTTAAACTTAGTTTCTACCCTTTTCAAGCCCAATTCGTGACTTATTAGCACTTGTTTTAGTAGACTTATATTGATAACTTGAACACCCTCCGTCCTTGTGGCTCTAACCTCGACTTTCCTACATATTCCTACTATGTTGTTGAGTTATAAATATCGTTTGTTAGACGTATGACGACTAAATTTGCTCCTATCAAATTAAAGACAGGCGTGAATTCATCGACTTTATATATATATATATATATATATGAGTAGTAACATGATATAGTGCACCCATGTTCGTGTACGGATACACCTGATAATCTTTCATCTTGTATAATAACTTTTCCTATGTGATTATTTAAACTTGTGGCTTACAATGAGCCCTTTTCTTATGGATTTAATCAGTTCAATTTAATTGGAATTCATTAAACTAAGTTTGGTGGAGTTGAATTCAATTCAAGCAGGTATAGTTGAAAAGAATATGATCCTCCTCCTCTGAAAACAGTAGTTTTATGCACAATTACCGGAATAAGAAAGAAGCGGGCCCATATTAAACATTGGATCGGTATTGGTTCAATTAATCGAGAGTGTGATAATCTATTTACTAACTTTATTTTCGACATTGCTCACCTCAGGATTTCAGCCTTATATAATCGTGCAACATAATCTTTCTTTAGGGAATGCAATCACTCAATCTTCAATAGCTAGATGATAGATAGGACATCCTCCAATTCCATTAAAATAAAGCTACTTTGATTATATGTTGAGAACTATATAGATAAGGATAGGGTCTTCACTCCTTTCCCACCTAACTATTTAAAAAGAATACATATTTTTGTTAGAGGAGACAACTTCACCCATAAACATTGATGCCACTCATAGATAATGTCAACTAGGCGAATCTCAGTCACTAATTACTTGATTTTTGCTTGATTAATTAGTGATATTAATCATTCTTGAATTAACATTTTCTACTATTTGATCATTTAATTTCAAAGTCTCAAATGAATCCCACAAAACAAAAACACCACTTAACATAAAATATCCTCTAGGCTATAATTAATATTATTTAAAACATTATCTACTTATGTCAATGGAGATGTCATATTTAACTTATATTTCACTAGATTTGCCACCTTGGTCATGTTCTCGACTAATAGTCATGAACTGAATTGTATTGAATTTAACTTAACTGAATGAAGCTTAGCGAAATAAACTAAACTGAATGAAGTTTAGCTTAGCTATAATGAAGCTGAAGTAAAACTCAGTTCTTTCTTGCTTAATTATTTTAGTTCAGTTTAGTTTAACTTTATTCAGTTAAGTTCAGCTATTATCTTCACAAATTAACTCTAACTTTAGCTCAGCTTTATTCAGTTCAGTTTAACTCTTACCACCCGAAAAGAACAAGATCTAAGAGTTAATTTGTGAAAATATGAACTGAAATAAACAAAAAACTGAAAAGAGCCAAAATATAATAAGTCGTCTCATTAAACACAAAATCTCATTATTTAAGGCCGTCTTAAGCTTAAGACAATCTGTTTCTAGATTATATATCTTATCTAGCGATAATTTTAATAGCTACTCATATATCGTAAATTTATAACGGTTTTAAACAAAACTAACAGGGTACTCGGAGACCATCCCCTCCTATTTAGTCGGAGTAATTCAACAAGATGAAAAACACAAGAAGAAAGAAAAACAGGGTAAAGACAAAGAAGCGTTTAAAAGAAAACATTATCTAGATGTAAATGGTGCATGGCTCCCATAATAGATGGGATGATTTAAAGGGGTGTGATGATCAAAGGAAGCCACTCGCTGCCATCTTGCTCTTCCCTTAACCATTTATTTTAATAAAGTGACGTGTATGTTGCATGATTTGAACAATGGGTCCTACGACGTCGTACCACAATTCCATAGTATCATCGCTTATTATCATTTCCAACATAATATCTTGATTATAGGGGTGGATGCTCTTTTTGACATCATGTTATATAAAGTAATCAATAGTATAAAGTAATTACTTTGTTAATTAACAATAATATAAAGCAATTACTTTCTAGTATTTGTTCCTTATTGGGTATTATTGCAATTGTTTATGATAATCGCCTTAATCGGATGCGTATATGAAAATAGAACCAAGAGATTGATTAGGGTGCTAAACTCCTAGAGATAATAATGAAGCAGAAATAACAACAAATTTCATTTTGGATTTGAAATTAATTAGACCACGATAGTGAGATTATCATATCATTATAAGTTTAGAAATGTTGGTTAAAGCTAATTATTTATTATCTTTTTCAAATGAGGGCACTATGTCGCAGGTGAGAATCGAACCCCTAACTTCATGGTTGAGGGAAGATAGCCTTTTCCACTTGAGCTAACCCTTGTTTTCTAAAGCTAGTTATTTGTATGATATCGTCTGAATAGACTGTCTATGTGTCGGCTAGTCATAATAATGAACTTTTGAATAACGGTTTACACTATATTTTACGAACCAGCTCCCGGGGACTAATTCATATTTATAAGTTTTGTGAAATCAATTGTAGACACAGTACTCCCTAGCCTATTTATCTCATGCGATGTTAGCCATGCGTATTTCCAAAAATAGAGCTCAATAACTTTATTAATGTTAGTCATATTGTCTATAATAATAGTCTTAGTTTGATTTCACAGTTATCAAAATTGCACGGAGGGAATCAATGACGACGTGTAATCGCAAAATGCATATAGGGTGTAATCTTGATGATACTAGTTGGGTTAAAAAGGAGAATATCCAAGAGTTAAGAACAAAAGACTATAATAAAATTACCTCATTTTTGCCATCTAGGATTCTAGGTTTGCCAAGTAAGAAACACACTTCCTCAACTTGACCTTAAAAAGCCGCTCAGCTTGAGTACATACTCTTTTTCTTTTTGGCGCGCATTGGATTCCTGGTACTAACGGTCACTAACTTGCTAATTCAACAATTTGGGAGGCAGGTAGACTTACAAGTTACAAGTTACAAACATATTAATTCGTGTCGGATTTAATTTTAAATAGCTCATTATTTCTTATTTGAACTTGCCTCAATTAATCAATTAAATCAGTTTCTCAACCTTAAATATACACTCTATTTAATTAATTTTTCTATAACTTAAGCCAACTTGTTTAACGTCAAGTATTAATTAACAAGTTGAGCTCGTTTTCAACGTATCACTTAACCTGTATAGCGCATAATCCAACCAAATTTTATGACCCATTGACCCCAAAATAGAGAATTATGTGTCGTATTCATTTAAATAAGTGCATATATATATATATAAATATATATAAAGTGTCAGATCTGTATGAAAAGACCTCAACCCAATCAAAAAAAAATGTTAATTTCATGTCTTGTACGTCTTGCATTTTCCGGTCAGATTTGAAGGTTCGTAATTGGCTGAATTCAATGACACTCGACAATAATAATCACATTTTTTATTATCGATAATTACTATTAGAATGATGGAGCAGGAATTCTCACTTAACAACAATAATTAGATAAATTATTCCATATAATATGAACTGAAATTTCTTACTCATCTCATTGTTTTCTGAATACAAAAGAGTTAATTATTAAGACTTTTTTCTACATAAAAATCCCTCCGATTCTATTTTATGAAGTATGTGTCATTTAAATTTATGTTAAAAGGTTTTTATAATAAATTTGAATACTCTTTACTTACTCTTTATTGACCTTGTTCCTCTTACACCAACAAATGTCACCATATGTTCTCTCTAAATGAACAAAGTGACTTTGGGTGTAACCAAGCAAATAATAAACGTGATTAATTTCTAGCTTCATTCTCCTCCCAACTCATTAATTGATCGATGATTAGGCTAATACCCAAAAAAGCAATGAGTATTATTAATGCTGTCCCATTTTTGTGTTCCATTTCATATTTTTTATTCTCTCCTTTTTATACGTAGACATAAAAACACATTTATACATATAATATTTATTTATTTCATAAATTGATGTATCACGATAAGAATAGCACAAAACAGGAATGTCTCACGGATCAAAAAGAGTGTATCTTCAATTTCACTTTTGTTAAGTAAAATAACTAAGTAACAACATTATTTATTTTATTTTTGTTAAAATGATCCCAAAGAAACACTACTTTTTTTTTCTTTTTTGTTAAAATGATCCCAAAGAAACACGACTTTTAAAAATTCTTTCTTAATTACTCGTAGTTACTTTCACCTTACCTTGATTTCCCTTTTCTTCTAATCCTTTCCAATCATCATATAAAACCAAGTTACTTAAACTTTGCCGTTTCCAAGAGAGACTTTTAACCATATGTGGTTATATTACCTTAAAAAGTAATTATCTTTAACACGAACGGTAATAAATGTACTTGACTATCTAATCACTTCTGATGAAGAAATCATAGAAAATGACAAATTATGATGATCATGTAAATTTCCCTCAAAGAAATTAACAAACTAACTACTTAATTGTATTATTAAATCTCGACGCAACACCATAATCAAGTTATAAATATTTTGAAATTCATCGCGTAATATTTTGGACTATGTCAAGTTATCAACCATACTTATGACGCGATAACAAAATAATGTGACTCATATTTGTAAGTTGTAACCTGAAACCGAGATTTAATATTGTGTTGCTACCTGCAAAGCTTTTGCTTTAATTTTGTCCAACATCCTAAATCTAAGTAAATGCAATGCTTCATTCGCATTAGTAGTATAAGCTAAGTAAGTAAGTAAAACCCTTATTTAGTTATTTAGTCAACTATTATGATTTGGGAATGAATATTTTACATTTAAGGGTAGTTAGTTAAAAGTAAAAAAAAAAGTTGACACATACACAAGAGAAGAAACGATGAGGTGTAAAGGTTTTATTGACTTGGTGGGACACATGGAAAGGTAAAAAAAGTGGGTCCAGTTTGTCCAAGTCGGTGTAACCCTAACCAGCTGTGGGCAGTAAATAACAGCAAAAGATCACCGAATTTTCGTTTAACACGACACTATCAATCTCAAGTTTAACACTGATCTGACAGTATATCATAACATTTGTGTATATAAAATAAATATATTATTTTTTTCCATGCATTTTTATATACTCAAGTGATATGTATGTATTAACTCGTTTTAAGTTGAAAATGGATAGTACCGTCTTAAGAGAGACTTATCGGGGAAAAGATACTAAAATGTGAATATAGAGCGTCAATTTAACCAAAAATGGTTATATGAGCACAAATATAAAAAGGTTAGAAAAAAAGAAAACCCTAAAACTGGCTGATTTATTAAGGTGTTGGTGCATGCCAGGGAAGGGATTACGTAAAAAAGTTTCATTGAGTGGAGCAACTTGAAAAGAAAAGAAAGCACATATAGCTAAATAATTTTATTTTTTTGCTTCAAATAAAAATAAATAGAATAGTATGATCGAGTATAGTAATGAGTTTTATTATCACAATTTATAGTTATAAACAAACTAATCAGAGAAGGAAAATATATGTATGCATGAAAAAAATATTACTCGTATTGTATTTCTTATTATTTTTAGTACCAAATTATGAGTAGATATTATGAAAGTCAAATGAATTCGATAACTTGTAAACAAATATTATTACCTATTTGTTATAAACTCAGTATCAACATATTCATAAAATTAAAAAAAATATTATATTAATAAAAGGTCATTTTTATAGTATATAAAAACGTAATAGTATATGTAATTATAAAATCAGTATCAACATATTTGTATAAAAAACATAATAATATCTATCAGTAGCGTAATAATGCTGAAATTCAGAATTATCGAGTGTCGTATTATTATTATTATTATTATTATCTTCTATAAGCAAAATTTGGCACCACAAAAATTGTGTAGGTGGTTATTTCATTGGTTTTTCCATCTCTTATTTCACTTTAATAAGTATTATTGCATGCAAAAGTAATGTTTTTATATTATCACTTTTTCTCCACTATATAAAGAGCTCTAGCCACCTCTATCTAACTCGTCAAAAAATCATTTCTCAAACATCTAGAGAAGTAAAAAAAACATATCTAAGCTAACTCACACAACTTCCCTTATACAAATATTTTATTCAAAATCACAAAAATTTAAACATTATGACTTTTGCTCACTTCTTTCAAAACCTTCCATGGGTTAATATCTTTGGTTTTCTAGGTAACACTTCATTTTTGAATCATTAAGGCAAAATCATTCTTACTTATTAATTAGTTGTTCAATTATTATTAATTTGCTTATATCATGATTACATACTTTTCTTGATTAATACAAATGTATGCATGAATTTAATTGACTACTCCTCCCATTCAACAGGTTTCTTTACGTCTTTATTCTTTTAAACGTAAAGAATCTGTTATAATCTGTTATATGAGATGGAGGATCAGAGTATTAGGGCACACGGTTCATTTATTATAGGATAGCTTTGCTAATGATTATTAAAAATATATTTGAGTGAGTAAAAAAAGAGTGTCCTACAAGTATGCACTAGTAATTATTTATTAACACTTTTTCTTGCAATCATTGATTAACCTGATAACAACATAAAAATGCACTCATTCACGGAATATAATTATATAAACATCTTTCAAAATAATAATGGTGTTAATCATAAAATCCATTTACTCTTTAACTATTTATTAATTATCTCCTTTTTCATGTTTTTCTACAAATAGGTAACGCAATTTCCTTCGCGGTTTTCCTTTCTCCAATGTAAGTATTAACCTTTACGCTCCGGCTTGAAATCTAGTTTATACGTATTATATGATTTCTAATTATTAAATTATCAATAAGCTGAATTAACGTAATTTTTTGTGATTATTTCTTTTTTCAGTCCAACATTTTATAGGATATACAAAAAGAAATCAACAGAGGAGTTTCAAAGTATCCCATATGTGGTGGCATTCTTCAGTGCAATGCTTTGGTTGTTTTATGCATACATCAAAACTGATGTGATCTTCCTTGTTACAATCAACTCATTTGGCGTCTTTATTGAGACTATCTACCTTACCTTATTTCTTACCTATGCCCACAAGCAAACTAGGGTATGTATCGTCTTTATACAAGTATTTGTGTATTTGTTATTATCAGATCGGATAATAATTAACATATGCTAATTCAAATTTATATGATTTTGAACCGATTATTACAGATCAACACAATGAAGATGCTGTTCCTATTCAATGTGTTTGGATTTGGTGTGATAGTCTTCTTCACAATGGTGATTGCTAAGACGACTACTGCTCGTCTCACTATACTTGGATGGATATGTCTTGTGTTCTCTTTGAGCGTCTTCGTGGCTCCCCTTGGTGTTATGGTAAGACCTTAACTTCACCTTTATACTCGGCATTCATTATTAACCAAGTTATTTATAGACCTGGCAAACGGTCCACGTACTATAGTAAAAATAACTGTGGACATGATATTTCTATTACGGAGTAGATTACAACACTTTTTAATAAGTTTTGTGCTATATAATTACGATATTTCATTCTTTATATGAATTTTATTTTACAGAGGAAAGTGATTCGAACCAGGAGTGTCAAGTACATGCCTTTCTTCCTCTCGTTCTTCCTCACTATAAGTGCGGTTGTATGGTTCTTCTATGGCCTTTGCAAGCGTGACCCCTATGTCGCGGTAAGGATAAATTATTACGAGTACTACATTTCTCAAGCAAATAATCACACAAATTCAACTTCAACCAAAACCTAGCTAATTACATTTTATTCCATTTCTTGTAGATACCAAACATTCTCGGATTCAGCTTCGGAATTCTACAAATGATCCTGTATGCCATCTACCGGAACGCAAAGCCAGTTGAGGAGCTTCCCATAGGGAAAAAAGACATCTCAAACGATGAAATCATCCTCGAACCAGTAAAAACTCACCCTAAAACCGGTCCTACTGATGATGGTGTTTTCGCGATTGAAATCCCCAACTTTAGCATAATTAATGTTCCTAATCATGTTAATAATAACGAAGAAGATGAGCCAATGGATGAAAAGATGAGGAAGAAGATTGGATTGAGTCATACTCCACCAGCTATAACAGTTACTGTCTAAGAATGAATTTTGCATGGAGTATGTGTTGCTTTCATGCATATATAATCATGGAGGTTTGAGTAAACAACTACGTACTCTCTTTGTTTCCCATTACTTTAGGGTATATCTCCATATCCTAAGGTCCCATCTCTCTAAACTTTTTTCTTTTTACTAATTAATTTGAGCTAGATGATTAAATATTTGTAATTTTGTTGCAATCATATATAATTAGATTTCAAGCTTTTGATCAATAAGATCTGTAGTATTTTGTACTTCGTATATTTCTTAACCTAAATACTCATAATATGATGCAATTTCGTTTACTGAGCACAAATTTTCATTTTATGTTATCACAATGTGTCAATCAAAAAAAAAAATTAAATACTCCGCCTGTCTGGTCATTTTTCTACCTATTTCATATTCGGGTATTTCATTCATTTCTTTCCTGCATGGCAATCTAATTGACAAGGACAGATATCAATAATATATAGTGATGTATTTTAATAATCTGAAAGTTGTGCAATTTGAAATGAATTGTATGTCATGAGATTTACTTTAAAGATGACAAGTAACGATAAGTTAGCCAAAGAAAATAAAGAACAATGTCTCATTATGTGGTAGCGATGATGATTAGTACAACAAATAATGGATCAAAAGCAAGCCAACGTTAAAGGCTTATGATTGATTGTCTAATTGGCTAGATCGTCTCCCACATTACTAGTATCAGCAATTCTTACGTACAACCGTTATTTCCGTGCTTTTTGACAAAATGTGATCACTTTTTAGTTTTTAGTAAATACTAAATAGTGACCATTTTTTAATAAATAGTGCCCACTTATAAAAATTAGTCATTTTTAATCATAAAAAGATGGTAATTATTTAGCAAAAAAGTGATCATTATATATCAAAAAGTGGCAATTTATTCTCGGCATGTATAATACTATAGCATTTACCTCGCTAACTTAAATATTCCGTACCATTCTTCTACTAGTCAATCATTAGTATCCAAAAGAAAACAAATCTGCGAGGAAGCCAGAAAAGTTGCTCTTTCTCGATCTAAATTTGGCAAAATTTGGCACTTGGCGTCTTGGCGGCTTCAATATTCTTACGAGTTCACGCGCGGGAGCACGGCCCTCTTAACCGGATAAAAATATGTGCAAAAGTAGGGGTGTTAACGAATTGAATCGAGCCCGAGCTTGGCCTTGCTCGGCTTGTACTCACAAAATAAATTTCGAGCTCGAGGCCGATCTCAAGCTTAACTGAGCTTGAAAAAATTGTGTTCGTTGTCAAGCTTGCGAGTTTTAACGCGAGTTCGAGCCAAACTCGAGCTCAACTTAAGCCTATACATATTTGTTGAATTTTCGTTTTTTTTCTCGATATTTTCAATAACAAGGTTCGAAAGTTTTATATGTGAGATTTAAACCGAATAGAAACCATAAATTTCATACTAAATTACTCGGTAAATATTAGATGCGGAAGCGTACCTGATTACATGACGAATGGCTGAGATGAACCGCCTGAAGGGACGGTCTTCGAGATTAGGTCTTCAAGTAGACACACATACCAACAAGCCGGATCTCTCTACTGATGGGAGGCGAGAAGATTTGATTATTGTGTGCTACCAGGGACCATAAGGTGACTAATATATATTCTCCTTAATCTAATGTGTCAATCATGCATTAGAAACATAATGGGTATCTACACAATTAAGATATCCGACTCATACTTTATAAGACGTAATTAATTATGCCCGTATTATATTATCCGGATGAATCACTATATTGGGCTAAACTTAAACGATAGAAAACAAATACAACTGGTACAATAGTGTGTCCACATAAATAGTATTAGACCCAATATATTCTTACATTATATACAAATATTGGAAAATCAATGAGACTTTTTTATATGTGTGATACAAATATATAATCATGACAAACTTTTTTTTTTAAAAAATATGAGTAATATATTATCTAATTACACATGTTTGATTGTTTGAGCAGTTCCACGAGCTTTTCGAGCCGAGCTAACGTTAGTTCGGCTTGACTCGTTAAGCTCTCTAGCCGAGCCCGAACCCGTGCTCATATGAGCCGAGCTTTGACCGAGTCGAGCTCGAGTTGCTCGCGAGCTGTCTCGTCTCATTAGCAGCCTTAAGCAGGACAAAGTTTAGAATAAGACGGACCCGTGAGATAGTCTATTTTTATAAAAAAAAATATTTATTGCTAATAAATGAATTGTTTTTTTTTTTACACAATGAGACCGTCCCATAGTGTGAAACCGTCTCATGCAATAATACCCGTATTCGCAGACTGCATGAGTGTGATCTTAAGATCTTAAAACGGGTTAAATATTACCACATGGTGCTAATAAAGACAAATATTTTGGCATTTCCTAGGCAACTTGACATATGATGATTTGGTATGTAGTTGAGCAGTCTTAAACTTAGGACGAATAATATCAATCATAAATGAGAATTTGACCCGTCTTAAACTTGTCTTATGATTTGGTACGTATCATTGATAATGGGTGCCTGAGTGGGGTCGTAAGTGGTTTTCATGTATCGGCTAAAGAAATGTACCCAGACTACCCACCTATTATATATCTCCTTTGAATAAGACCTTATTTTTTTGAGTTGGACGAAGTTGAAGTGAACTGAATTAAAACTTTATTTTATAATCAACTCTAGTGTTTAATAACATGTACTACTCTAAAATTTGTTTATACCTATTTCTTTTTTTTTTCCCCCAATTTTTTCCATGTTAAGTCTAGTGTCTATATCATATACTGTAAACATTGTTTTACCTATTTCCTTTCTTTTTTCTGCTAATTTTTCCAAGTGAGATATATTGTTACTCCTAATTAAAATCTAAAAAATATTTAAATAGGTAGTATAAAAAGGTTGGAACTTTATTTTATAATCAACTCTACTAACTACTCTAAAAATAGTTTTATACCCTATTTTATTTATCGCTTCCCCTAATTTTTCCATTTGGGATGTATTGCTACTGTTAATTAAAATCTAAACAATATTTAAATAGGTAGTTTAAATATGTTTGGTATCGAGTTATTTTATAGTCAACTCTACTCTCTAATATTTTCTCCTCTGAAATTGTTTTGAATATAATATTTCCTTTATTTCTTCCCCTAATTTTTCCATGTGGGATATATTTTCTAATTCTAATTTAAATAGGTATAATGTGAACCCCCGCTATAACCGTAACATAAACAATTGGAAACGCAGCGGAAAATACGAGATTTTTAAAACTTTTTGACGTAGAATTAGTTTGAAACAAAGCGCGGGTTCAAAAATACAAACAAGCGGAAATAAAAGTACGGAAGTACAAATACAAAGAGTGTTTGGGGAAAAAATATCCCATGAATATGACAAAGTACGGTGGGTAAGTCTAGCAAACTAAAGTAGGTCCAAGGTACAATGCTCGTTAGCCCACACGTCTTCCAACCTCAGATAAGCTTCCGCGAACCTGTCATTCATGTAAACATGAACGCCACAGTCAGTGAGGAGTAACTCAAGGTTCTCCCATGTGAACCCCGATCGATAGCATAATTTAAACTTAAGTAAAATAGCGGAAAACATGAGATTTTTAAAACTTTTTAAACATAAATAAAATCCAAGTCGAAAGCAGGTTCAAAATACGATAAACATGCGGGAATATAAATAAGTTATACAACAATAAGTCCGGGGAAAAGATATCCCACGAATAAAATATAATAAGCAAGTACGGTGGGTAAGTCTAACGACTAATTGTGAACCCCCGATCGATAGCATAAATTAAACTCGAGTAAAAGCAGCGGAAAATATGAGATTTTAAAAACTTTTTAAACATAACTAAAGTCCAAATCGAAAGCGGGTTCAAGATACGATAAACATGCGAAAATGTAGATATAATTAGGTTATACAACAATAAGTCCGGGGAAAAGATATCCCACGAATAAAATGTAATAAGCAAGTACGGTGGGTAAGTCTAACGGCTAATGACTAATACTAGGTCCAAGGTGTCATGCTCGCTAGCCCACACGTCTTCACCCAAAATCTGCATCACAAACCTGTCATTCATGAAACATGAATGCCACAGTCAGTGGGGAGTAACTCAGGGTTCTCCCAACCACAATACATCAATTTGAAGATAAACAAGCACGTTAAACATTCATGCATGCATTGCAATCATGATCAACTTAAGCATGTGATACGATCAATGAATTATAACATGTGAAATCATCATGAATCAAGGTATATGTAACACTCACATATATTGTTCCAATCAAAACATAACGTATAAAATCATTATAACAAGCCAACATAGATATCATATAACATGGATGACATGAGGTCAACAACGTAGTACAAATAAGTGGAAACCGTAGCCATTATTTTGAAAGTCTTTCAGTAAACAAGCACGGGACGTGGCTACTAATGTCACATGCGTACTTATGGCTTACATCTCACCATAAATACGAATGGAAACATCAATCCCGACAATCATATCGCAACTAAAGGCTTGCATCTCACCTTTAGCGTCCGATAGGATCAAGGCACACATAATCATGCGGGTGTCTGGCTCAGAGGTTACCTTTAAAACATGTCCAATACACCACGCATAATCAAACAAGTGTCCGGCTCAGAGGTTACCTTTAAAACATGTCCGAGACACCAACAATCAAAGAACGCGTTATCCTAAGGAAGGATTATCTACTACGCAACGCCATGCAAAGACCCTATACTCTTAGACATTAACGTAACCCTTGCTAGGATGACTAGCTAGGTACATCCTAGCCTAAGACCTGGATCTAGACTCTCGGAAGGTACTCCCTCCCAATTCGACATGCGGCACATAACTCCGCATCCAAGACTCGATCTATATACACAAATCGAGTACCCCACTCGCCCGTACCGCACGAGTGTGGCGGAAGATCTAAGGTAGTAGCCAAGCACAGAGGTATGTCGATATCAATACCTTACGGACACGGTTCAAACCACTAAGGCATATGATAGCTTAATCATGAACGATATATGACATATCAAGAATATATAATAACCATACCTCATATCTCAGGATGAAACGTAAACAAACCATATAATCATGTTAAAATATAAACAAACCATAAATTCAAACCATATCTATCATACAATGAGCAAAAAGAGAAGAATAAATGAAACAGAGGCTCCCAGCCGGTCCAGATGACCGGTCGCCGGCCAACCGGCTGGAGCAACAGGCAAAATCAGAATTTCCAAAAATATAAGTCAGATACCTCCCAGCCGGTAGTGGACCGGCAGCCGGTCCACCGGCTCGGGAAACACCCAGATGCCAAAATTAAAATTTGGAAACATAAACTCCCCAGCGGTCCACTGCACCGGCAGTCGGTCCACTACAGCGGCAGCCGGTCCACTGCACCGGCAGCCGGCCCACCGGTTGGGTATACCTGGCAGTTGAATTTCAAAACCAAAATACATATGACTCCCAGTCGGTCAGTGAACTGGCAGCCGGCCCACCGGCTGGGACACACTCATAAAAAAATTGAACATTTAGGATCAGAATGTTCCCAGCCGGCTGACAGACCGGCAGCCGGTCCACCGGCTGGGGACACCTGCACACGGG
>VHZZ01001391.1:13505-43120 GCA_009801015.1 Silene noctiflora | reverse complement strand
GTTAATGACTGTAGCTTCTTTTACTTGGTAATGATGTTTATCTAATTGTCATTGAAGTAGAAGAATGTATTATTCCGGGATCCATAAATTTTAGTCGCAAATTGTATGCATCAGACCCCCTTACTGGCATACTCCCTATGCGGGAGCCTTTGAGCCGTTTGAGGTACTTGGGTAATGCTATTGTTATACCTGATTATGACTGCAACATCATTAGTCAAGTGCATCAAAAGGCGAGTATTACAAGGGCACTTCGAGCTTCGTATAGTTTCTCTCATATTTTTTCTGAGTCAGTATGAGCTGGGTCAAAAGTTTAATGTCGCTTAATACTAATGACATGAAGTTGATATTGCAGTTGTATATGAAAATCACTCAAGTGCCGTGGTTTTCCTGGAATTCAAAACTAGTTTCCAGTGTGATTGCATCTTTATACAATCAAGGGCGGATACAAGAAGCAGAGACTCTGATTTCAGAAACTATTTCAACAATGTGTTTAAAGGAGCGAGATCTCGTCTCCTTCTACTGCAACTTGATCAACTCCGTTGCCAAAGTGAAATCAAAGACTGGCTTTGCATATGCTCGTGCACATTTAAGGGAGCTTTTATGTACATCATCCTCCACTTATGTGAGAAGGCGAGCTTATGAATCTCTAGTTGGAGGACTCTGTGTCATGGGTCTACCTTATGAGGCTGAAAACCTAATCAATGAAATGGTACAGCTAGGCCTAAAACCGTCACCCTTCGAGTTTAGATCTTTAGTTGAAGGGTATGGAAGGCTAGGATTATTCAGAGATATGCTACAAAGTGTTTCTCAAATGGAGAATAGCGGATTTCCATTGGACACAATCTCTTCAAACATGGTCCTATCGTCGTATGGTCTTCACAGTGAACTAACCGAAATGGTCTATTGGCTCCGGAGAATGAAAGCTTTAGGCATTAGCCTTTCAATTAGGACATATAACACTGTGCTAAATTCTTGCCAGACTTTTAGGGTGTTATTGCAAGATCAGAAGAGTGTTCCCATTTCGTTGAATGATTTAATTTTAGTCTTAGGCGATGATGAAGCCTTACTAGTACAAGAGTTGGCGGTAACCAAAGTTTTAGACGAGATGATGACGTGGAATTCTTTGGAGTCGCAGCTGGATTTACATGGAATGCACGTAAGTACATCCTACTTAGTGATGCTACTTTGGATGGAGGAGCTTCGGCTTAGATTTAATGACGGGAAATATGAGATACCTGCTGAGATGAGAGTAGTATGTGGAATTGGAAAGCACAGTAGCATTCAAGGTGACTCACCGGTAAAGGGTATGCTCAGAGAGATACTGGCTCGTGCAAGAAGTCCTTTACGTATTGACAGAAAGAATTCTGGTTGTTTCATTGCTAAAGGGAAAACTGTAGTTGACTGGTTATGTTGATTTTCAGAAATTGCTTGTCCCGAAACCATGGTTTTGAATCACAGCTGTGACATCGCGTCAAAGTTACAAGGATTTTAGAGCCTATTGCGACTGCATTTTAAGGATTTTGTTTACTCAACATTATGTTATTCGATTACTCTCTTAAAGGGCAGCATCATCCAGTATGCCAAGTAATGAGAAAGGGAGAGCGAAGAAACAAGGACACGCGAGGGTAGCATTGTTGTTTTATTCGATGGATGGCTCCGCTATGAAAAGCAGCTTGGAGTGCAAGGATGTAAAAAGCCGAGGATTGTACAATTGCGGCGAGCCGAGGAGCCTAATGATCTGGGACTTTTCTCATCTTTGTCCATGAACAGCAAATATGTGCACTTATTATTGCCCAAACGTCTAGGAACAACTTGCTACATTTCAGTAGCTACGTGCCTCCAAAACGTTTGGGGTTAGGTGCAATTTGCTTCTAAACGTTTTTATATGTGCAATTCATCCCCAAATGTCTGAAATTATGAGCAAGTTGACCAAAGTTTAATCTCCGGCAATTTACATTTACTACCACCAGCACCACCACCATCAAACGCAATTCTCCACCCCAAGTACTACCCCAACTCTCCTCTACCATTCAAACCCCAATATCAACCTATTTTCCAACAATCACTCTCATACCCATTTTTTCGACAAGCCACACAGTTACTCCACTCCATCAATGAACTTTTGTTCAATGATAAATTTAGCACATTTGCTATTTTGCATGTATAAGTGAAAGGCTAACAGTACAATACAAAACCTGTAATACATGAAATTAAGAAAATGGGTTAGGTTTGAAATTGGGGGTATATATCGTTTACATGAGAGAGGACTGTGTTCGATGGTGGTAGGATGGGTGACGGGTGGTGTTAGATGTAAAATTGCCGAAATTTTAAAATCAGGTCGATTTACACAGTCTCAAACGTTTGAGAGTAACTTGCAATATGAAAAGTTTAGGGACCCCAAACCTTTGGGGGCAACTATGCTTTAGAGTAACAAATGGCAAGAATGAAAAAATTAACTGATGGGCATTTCTTTAAAAGTTGTCGGGTTTTCGAATCAAATTAGATCAAAACTAGCTTTTTTTTTTCTTAACCGTTGGATGTAATGGAATAAAACAAAATTGTTCGAGTGAACTCCCAATATTTCTTAAATGGAATTACTTTTTCACATGCGGACTTTACTTTTTCACATACACTTTTTCATTAACTTTCCGTTAAATGCCCTTTTTACCTAAAACCTAAGCAAACTAATTCTTCTAATTCTCCAATTAACTCTTGACTATGTTGAATCAATCCAATGATTAATGAATAAACTTAACACTAAAAAAATCCATCCCTAGTGCTTAAACGACAGTGATTTATGTTTCATAGTTGCATAATACATTAATAATCACACACAGTAATATTTGCAGCGTGATTGAAACATGTAATGAATGCTCGGGTCAGTATATAATCATTATCAATGGCGTCATTTTTAGTCCATTTCTTACATGATTTTTTACATCAATAGCTTTCTTCATTACTCCATTGCAATTGAGTATTTGATAAGTACTAGTTTCATTGCGATAAATTCAATGTAAATTTCTCTGTGAGTTTCCGTCTTTGATATCGGTTCTCGAGCGGTATGTAATTTGAAACCGATACAATTGATGATGTTTAAAATAGGTTGATGGGGTAGGTCAGGACAAAGGATGCCGGAGTAGGGAGAGTATGTCGGAGGGGGGAGTAGACCGGAGGTAGGGCAAACCGATGGGTGGGTATGTTAAGAGGGAGGGTAATTGGTTTTCGTGAATGAGATGTGAAAAAATGACAAGGATAAAATCATAAAAAGTTTATGTGAAAGAGTAAAATGCGTATGTGAAAAAGCACGACCCTTCTTAAATTGTGCATTAGGAAAGTGGCAGTACCATCTTACTAAAATTTCAACACTGTATCGTTTGGACAATTTCTTGATATTTCTAACACATTGGGTACATTTAAACCACCACAAATTCCTATTTAAGACGGGTCAAATAACATACCATTTGCATAGATAAGACAAAAATAGAATGCTTGGGTATTAGCAAATATCTTGTCTTATCTATGCAACTGACATGCTATTTGACCCGTTTTAATCCGTCTTAAGAGAGGTGAAAGCAATCAAGACACTAACAGACCTTCAAATATTAAAACTGCAGCAGTGCCAAGCTGGATCAGAGTGTGTCACAGCATACAAGCATAGCAATCTGTTACTTGCGCCAACGGCCAACCTTTACCGCTAGTTTTCTGTAGATAAGCCATGGTCCATGGAAGTAGCAACCTAGAAACACCGTTCATGCTACTAGCTAAAAGTAGGACAACGAATAGAGGTGAAAGGCTAAGCAAACTGCAAGCTGATATATTTGAACCTACAAGCAAGGCTGCAGATGTAGCAAAAATACCTATGTATTCTCCTCATTTCGATGTCATACGTACTTGTCCAATACCTTTTTTGTTAATGAAATATATATCCTTGCAAATAATAAAATTGTCAAGAAATGGAGCGTTTCTTTAAAATAAACTACTCCGTATCATAGTTGTGCAAAAGAAAGGAACCACAAAATAAAGGTATGTAATCAATAGTAGCACAAAGTCAAAACCTGGATCAAACATGGAGAACTTGGTAGTTTGATGAACACTAGATGAAATCAGAGATGGGCGGCCCAATCAGGAAGTGGGCATTCATAACTCCAGTCGGGTCCGCTATATCTTACGCAGTGTAGCCATAAGCCTTCCTCATGCCCACCATACCTGCAATTCGACGTCATGATGATTAGTGCATAAATGGTAAACCTTTTGTATACTACTACTGATAAACATCTAACCCTTGCCACTGCACTGTTTACACTCAGATTCTGTCACACGGAGTAGGCGATTCCATGATTGAATGATAAGGCGAAACCGTATTCAAAAGAAAGACTGTGAAAGGCCAATGTAATTGAATCATAGGTCAGTAAAAAGGACTGTACAATACGTCTTAAATTTCAAATAATTTAGGGTCTTCTAACATGAAGCATTTGCAACTGCTAATGAAAGTTAAAATATTGTACAGAAAATAAGGAAAACAAAAACAAGAACGAAAAGTAGTCAATATACACACTATAATTTTGTGAAAGGCGTACAAATTATGGAAAAAAAATTTATGCTGAGGAGGATCATACAAGACGAGTTAAAAACCAAAAAGGAGGGAAAAAAGAGGAGCTCCAATCAATAATCAACCCTAACTTGAATCTTCTTATCTGTCCCCCACCCTCACCGTTTCCTGCATCACTGGTGGAAAGGCGACTCCCAATGTGGCCAACCACCAAGGTGGTTGGCATGGTAGATGGGAGGTGTGGCTGTGTAGGTGAAAGGAAGGACGATGAGATTCAATGGTATACATGTTTAATGGCGGTACGGAATTGAAGGATTATAATGCTGAAATGGCATCAAAAACGTTCACATAGGGTGAGGTCTCACCCAAGAGCTACTAAACAAAGAATAAATCAAGTCAAATCAAAAGAACAAAAATATAATTCAAAATATTGAGAATGACAAAATGAGGATAAATAGGAAAAGAAAAGAAAAAAAGAAAACAAATTGAAAATAAGCCAACAATATACAAAATTCAGATAAACACCATTTTAGTTGACTATATCATCAGATTTCCTTCAAAAGCATACTTCAAACTTCAGAGTTCAGACAAACAGGCCCATGAAAAGAATCAATGAAGAAGAGAATCTTACCCTTGAGGTGCCAAATTTGGGCAATTAGTACACATAGGATCGATGCTAAATTCTGATGAGGATTCCTCCTCAAGCTCAACATTGTTCTCACAAGCAGAAGATGACAAAGAGTCCCCAGATTTTGCAGCAGCTCTATCAGCATTTGTTCCTTCAGTAGAACGTCGACTAATTGATTCACCAAGATACATGTTGTCATTGGCGATTGGATGGCCAATATGCTGGAGATGTACCCGTATCTGACAAATATGAAATAACCGCTATCACAAACTTACTCATTAGAGATACTTGATCAGAAGGATGTTAGCTTCTCGGAAACTGCAAGCCAACCCAATGAATGAAACTTGCATATTTGAGCATTTAACTATCCTAAACACACTAGCATAAGAGTATAACATATAACAAGCTAATTCCAGCACCGCCCAGATAAAACTAATAATATGATACCACCGGCAAGAAAAATTACAGTATACCTGCATCAGCACTAGACCTGGCAAATGAGTCAAATTCAGGCCAGGACATTGAGGGTTTGGGTTATTCTGGTATGGGTCAGTTTTGCTTTGAATCACTTATTGGGTCAGTGGTTAGAGTCAGGTCAATCTATTCATTTTTGGGCCATTTTGGATAGTGGCTATTAAGGTTTTTGTTTTAATATCATTTTGTTTTGGGGTCAAATTTGGGTTGGGTTTACTTTGGGTGTTCTTTTCAGGTTTAGGATAGTTCTGGTTTAGGTTGGCTTCAGCTTTCGCCAAGTATAATTAGCACTCCACTATCGAACAGTATCTATGACACAGCTGGCAGTAGTTGAAAACTTGAAGTTACCTGATGAGTTCGGCCAGTGAGTGGTTCACACTGCACAATGCTGTGAACACCATCAGTATAAAGCCGTCTAAACTTTGTAAGAGAAATTTTGCCTTTCAACTTAACATCAGCCAARCCATCTCCTACCTGCAACCATTAGATTTAGCACCAGAACAGTCATACACGGAAATTGTGATTTAATTTAGAAACAAATGACTGATGACGTTTCAAACATGTAGTAGCACAGGCAAATGCAAGTAATGCAACCGTGAATCTTGAGGAGAGTTCTGGCATTTCAACATCAGTCATAACCAAGTATAAAAAGGAATTAATCAACATGGCATGTAAGTGATGTAACTATAGCTTCCATAAGGTTTGCGCTTTTGGTTGCATCTAGTGCCTCACCTCGAACCCACTTCCCCGGGGCTTCAATAAAAAAAAAAATATGAATGTCCACAGTTGGAAAAAAATTACCTACTTTAAGGTAAGACCCAAAGCCAAAACAGCACACTAACTACACACAGTTTAAGCACGAATAGAAAACACAAAAGAATCAACCTTCAAAGTACAAACATCCTCTTTCACCAATAAATGCACATAACTAAAAACAAAATCAAATTAGAAAGGGACTCATCTCCCACACGGCTACACTAGCACCCAACTCCCTGTTTTAAATTTCGATTTAAATCAAGCGATCGGTTCAAAATTTGTGAATTTATTTTGCCAACCAACCACGCAAACCAATTTGCATATTTATAGATATTGACTTACGTTCCCATAATCGGTAATTGTTTCTAATATCAGAGCATACTGCAACTTGTGTGACATTGCTACTTCAAATCAGTTAAAAACCTACTTTTTTGCCTATCAATGAGGTTTGAGAAGTGCACCTAAGCTATTTCGTCATGACATAATAAACAGTCTGATTCTGGATTGTGATGAAATAAATCAAAATGGCTCACTAAAGTGGCTGCGCTTCTTTCTCTTGTGAAGTAGTGGTCCTTCGATGCACTTATTAACGCAATTTTCATCTTGCGTCATTTGGAAACAACCTCTATGTGTTGCTAACACATGGGTAAGGTTGCGTTCATCTTGAGGCAATGGGGTAATGTTGTTGTTGATGACATAATAAAACACAACCAGATAAATCAGTAGCATGGACTGTGCTGCAGCAAATATTCAACAGTCCCCAAATAAAATCTTACCTCAGCCGCACTTCTTCCTTCTCTAGGATCATGGTTTATGTTAGCATCCACAACTTTCTGCAAGGAAAAAATTATCTAAAAATAAATTGGAAGCCAGATAACAAGAATGGTTGAAACTTAGACAATTGGTCACTCGTTAGAAAATTTACAAACTGCTAATCATCATCTATGTGCTAATTCCAGAAGTTACTGACTGCTACATGGACAGGAAGAAAATTGCAAAGGATCAACCAAACCAGTTTTGGAACAAATTTCATTATATATATTGCTAAAAGACACTATTAAGACCTTTGAACTATGACGTGAATATTGTGGCCTTTCGTTTTAGCTTATGTACAGAGCAAGTATAAATCAACAATTAGTGTAGGATAAACCAAGCACAATCCGAGTTATGCGCTAACATTGACTTGATGGAACTCATAGAAGGTATTCACATTTGTATTTTACTTGCTCACATCCCCTATATACTAAAAGAATAGGTGAATTCACAAGTTTTCCCTCCAAAAAGCATCTTTTTAAATAAGGAAACTATGATAATTGTTTTTACTAAATAAGGAAATTAATAATTATAATATATTTCATTATACAAATTTTTTTAATAAAATTAATCTTTTCATTAAATTATATATTTTCACTAAACATTAAACTATAATATTTTAATTAAAATATAAATAAATAATATAAAACTAGAAACTATTTAATCTTTTATTGATGCTATTATTTATGAATGACTTGACTCATACTATGTATAAACAAAATTATAAATCGTTTTGATTACTTTCATGACAAAAAAGAAATTGAGAGGATTTATAAAATTGGAATCGTTAGCTTTGGGTATAAAAAATACTTTTTAAAAACTCATTTCAGCAATTACTCAATTCTCTTAGATTAATTTTTAGTTTTTAATTTTTTTTCCTCGAAGCAAAATACAATAACGAGAAAATGAACAATTAATGAGTTACCACTATTATTTTACGGTTCAATTTTACTCGGTTTTCTTGAATAATTTTGCAGTTCATTTTTTTTTTTTCTCATATCAAAACATAATTACGTGAAATATGAAAAATTAATAACGTGTTAAATTATGATTAAGTAATACAAAAATAAAAAAATCTATAAAAACCACGCATTTATTGCGCGGGATCTAAACTAGTAAAGTCTTAAATATCCAAGCACTAAATTTCTTTGCACAAAAGGAAAAAATACGGCCAACAAAACAGTATGGCAGCAATAAGTGCACAAATCAAAATAACATTTAGGTGCACAAATCTAGTGCACAAATCCATATTCATGAAGTCATTTTCCATTTATTTGCTTTCTCACAAACAGAGTACAAAGAAATAGACGCTCGGTTTCTGAGTTCTTTTTCCCCTTTCTCTGGTGCAATAAAATGACTTCAAAAGTTTGGAGAAACATCTACTCAACAGAGGTCACCAAGATGCAATTTCACTTAAGACATTAATCTGATAGATTGACAATTAAAATACCTCACCCTCTGGAAATATCCCAACAACCTTGGCAACGTACTGTTTCTTCACGAGCCCTCCTTCGATCTGATTACAGACAAGATATTATCAAGCGTCTTCGTGAACCAAAAGGGAAGACCAAAAAAAAAAAAAAAAAAAAAATATCTCTACTCGTGGCTGTTTAGAGAATACAGAACACCAGTGCAACTGATCTCCTCCAAAAAGTTTCCTTTTTCGAAACAATATGAAATTTTGGGATTACGCTTTGTTGTTGTTGATGAAACATGAGGTCTGTATTAATACCAAATGGATAGCTAAATAAAAACATATCATGTGTTTAAATTGTCTTATCAATGCCAATCACAGTAACAATTGAAAATAAGAGTAGGTCAGTGGGGTACTATGAATCTATGATGTGGTGTCTTGGATAGTACAGCTATTGATCATGGTTAATTTTGCAATATCCATAGTCATATGGATCTAGTACAGGTTGTATTGGCTATATCAGCCTAGGATCAGCATATTATTCACAACTTAAAAGTTCATAACTCTGATATCCTTTCAGAAAAGTCTGTGATATGCACATTTTCAGCCACAAGTTCATAGAAAAGGTTCAACAGATAAAAATGCGATACAAGCTCATCTCATTAATTCTTTAAGCTTTAAGGTGTAGTAGGAAAAGGAAACAAAAGACTCTGGATAATTTTAAAAAAATAAGCACTGTTGGTCCAAGTTTATAAATGAACAATATAAATTTAATTTACCTGTTGTCTGAAAGTATCAGCCTTAGAAGCACTCCTGGCCAATATCAATAGTCCAGAGACCAGGCGGTCCAATCGGTGAATAGCTGAAGTTGACTGTGAAGGCTTACAAATCATAAAGCTAACAAAATTTAAGAAGAGAAATTCAAGAGACAGAAGATGCCTTCTCACATAAGCAAGGTCATGGACATCTCCTTCCAAGTTCTAACTATTACAATTATAAATGGAAATAAAAAGGATGCTTAGCAGCAGAGTAGCAAATTAGGATACGGAAAAGTGGAGCGAAACCATATTCTGCTTCGAGAATGCCGATAACTGTATTTTTCCGATATTGACCACAAGAATGAACCTTCATAGTAAAAAGAAAGTAAAGTCATGACTTATAATAATGTAGAAATAGGCATCAATTCATCAAATGATAATAAACCATTGGTCTCCAAGAAACCAGATGGTCTTTGAAACTGTCTCCAGGTACCCTCATTGAGCAAGAAAAACCGGCACAAAGTACAAGTACAGTATTATAACTTAACAACTCCCTTAGTCTCAAACTCTCAATCAATAGTTATCTATGATTGAATTTGCCTCACAAAACAAGACAATAGATAAGCATTGACTAGGATGGAGGGGGTATGAGTGTATGACATTTCAATAAGCAACAATCATTTCTAGAGGGAAAAAAAAGAAAAAAAATGCAAACAAGCAATATAATACTTCGTATTAGTCAATGACAAGCATGAATAATCTCAAAAACAGGAATATACAGTTACTGATTAAGAAATACTACTTTGAGACCTCGACTTCGTCTTGTCCCTATAAATCACCAGAAAAGAAAAAAAAAAGTGGTAAGCTTAGTACGGATTACGAAGTATCAACTTACAGGAATAGATGCAGGCTTGCAGACCGTCAACACATCCTCGCCTTCCTGCAGAACCGAGACATCCCAGGCCATTACAGGTGGTTCATGCCTACAGCCTTTATCAGATCAATTACTAAAATAAAGCTGAACAAAGCGTCGATATAAATTTAAGGAAACTCCATCAAGCTCAAAGGTTGTACAAACAAAATTGGCAAATACTCCAATATTTAAAACATATTTGCATCAATGACGGCCAAACAAACCTGTGAACAAAGTGGCTTATCTTCTCCGACGACTTAATTCTGTGGTAGATTGAGACAGTTTTCCCACCAACAAGTATTCTTCCACTTTTAACAGCTCTTACCTAAATAGCCATACAATTAGCTTCAAATGTATAAAATTAACTCACAACATCACAGACCATACTTTGCCTTTAACTAATAGTCCATAAGTCGGCACAGTGATGGTAGTACCATTGCACAATAGTATGTCAGATTACAAATGACATATGAACCCAACTTGTAGTAATTGAAAGGTTTTCAGCATCACGAGATTTGGCTACTTCTACTTTGGTGGCCTAAGATTTGCAACAATCCGACTTTGATTACCTACAGTGTAATATTGACAAAACTTCATCCAGATAACAAATATTTTTAGCATAGTAAAGTAGCTATTTTGCAAAATTCTGTGAAAATACACCTTAATATTTTCTTTGATATCTATTTTCACATTATATTATGCTAAAAAAATTATCGATTAGAGAAAATTTGACTATTTTACCCCTTAAGGCTCCCAAAGTGATCAAATTTTTGAACATTGAATCAACAAAGACAGAACTAGCTCAAGTCCCAACTCTCAACTCTAAGTCACAAAATCAAAACTAGCCAAAACTCGTGGCACCAGAGTGAAATTAGCTCAAACGTGAGAGCACGAAGCATTCAAACTAGAACATAAGTTTCCGTTTACTTCCAGTTGACTTCTAGACAGTTACTTAAACTCTTATACAAACATACATTACCTATACAGGTACTAGTGTACTACTAACACTTGCAGACTTCAAATTAAGCTGAAAAAACACCGAAAAATCGAGTCATTAAATTCAGTAGCAGTATCACATACATAATAATCACGAGGCCGTCCTCTAAACTCCTCAGCAAACATATCAACTATAGTTTTACCCGTCCAGCGATTCTTTCCCTGCTCACAAATTTACCAATTAAATTTGAGAAAACCCTCAATTCAATAATTACAGTGGTAAATAAGATTAAACAGAATAAGTAACTGACATGACAAATGAACTCGAAGTAATACGGCTTGACGTAGCGCATTCCTGGGGACGAACAAACAAGCGCCAAAATTAGGTAAAAGGTTACCGTCTCAATCATTTGTTTACTTGGAATAACAAAAAAAATATAAACAAATAGACTATTGACTGGGACGGAAAAAGCTAAATATACTTCGAATACCAAAAAAGTATAATAATGATAAAACTATCGACTGGGTCGAAAAAGTAATTGAGGTGAGAATAATAAATTGGGGAATACCTTTGTGGAAAATGTAATCGTCGCGATGAGGAGAGTTTGTTGGGGTTTGCCATACAATGGTGTCCATGGCCGCGGTTGTCGCGGTGGTTGTTGTGGTGGCGGATTCTAGGTTATGGTCATTGGTTTGAGGGTGTGGGTCTCTTTTCCTCTTCAAATTGTAGGTTGTTATCATTTTGTGCACTTGTTCATATGCTTTGGTTGATAACGACCCTAGCTACTTTTGTCGGTAGAGTTTGGGAAACTTTTACTGAATACGAATCCGAGACAATCTCGCTCAAGTCGACCTGAATTCAAATTTGTTAATGTTAATTCGAAAAATTTGATACGAGATTATATAGGAATAGAGTGTTAGATAGCGATTTGATATTGTTCGAAATAGGATAAAAAGAGTTGGTCAAGTTTAGGTTTAACAATAATTTATCATTTTATTGTTATAATTCTCATGGTTTTGATCTCGACAACGAGTACGTTAAAAAATTGAGATAGAATTGTTGGTCAATAAAAGTTACTCCATGGATTAATCACACTAACAAAAAGCTACGTGTCTAATGAGATATGAACCTACAAACAAATAATTATTGAGTTTTATATTGGAACTCGTAAATTCGTGACCTTTACCCCATTGATCAAAGGCCTCTAGTAGCAGCATGACACAATTAGCTAACATAACACAAATGTACACATTTTCACTAGTTCTCAACCGTCACACGAATAAACCTTACATAGACAATATATAGTACTTCGTCTTCTCTTCTATGATCTTTATCATATGATATTTATACGAGTATATCACATCCTAATAATTTTCAATCCACTCTATTAGAATACCTACTTATTCAACCCAAAGTAATTTGAAGAAAAATTATTAGTTAATATTATGATTATGATTATGATTATGACAACTGTTACGATTATGATTATGATTTATCGAAAATTTGATACTCTTAATTGATATTTGTAAAGGGTGATTAGTGTTAAGAAAACGATATAGATGCACTAAGATTTGATAGAATGATAAACCAAGAAATGGGACCTATGAGTAGTATGACTCCCCTTCCCATTTCCTAGTTGTTTTTCCCTTTGTCAATCAAAATTCACATCACAACTAATATCATTTCTCCCATCATCTCATCATACATACATAATAATTCAATTCAATTGGTCAAACCCTTTTAATTTTACAACAACAATAACTATTAACCCGCGTTTCAATACATCACTTAATCCCAGATCCAGTTCTAATCAACTTAATTCATTCAAACTTCCAAAATCTTAGGTAAGATTATTGACTCATACCATGTTATTATTTGATTGAATTATGATTAATTTGCATGTAATTTTGATGAATTAATGTTGTTTTATGATGTGGGTCAATCTCAGATTGCTGAATCGTGGTCCCAATTTTTGTGGGGAAGAAAGAAACAAAGAAAGATAGAAAGAAACAAGGAAGTGTGTGTGTGTGTTTGTGGAATCGTTGAGTCAACTCAGTAAGTATTATCAAATGCCGGAAGAAGATCTTGTTGATATTAAGTTTAGGTTGTATGATGGATCAGATATTGGTCCTTTTCGTTACTCATCTACATCTACTGTTGATATGTTGAAGGAAAGAATTGTTTCTGAGTGGCCTAAAGGTATCATCTTTCTTCATAATTCTCATGATTTTAGTATTATGATTCTACTTCTTGGACATGTTTAGAAATGATTTTATGTTGTTTTTGATTGATGGGATTGTAGTAAGTGTTTAGCTTGTGTTGGATTGTGTGTGATTGTTTAGTTTAGTGGAATTTTGTGTATGAATGATAGGACGGTTAGCATGGTAAAGATTAGTTGTTTTGTTTGCGATTGCGTGGCTCGATTTTTTTTTCCCCCATTTTCGATGAAGCCAAAGATTATTACTCATTGGTTGTGGATTATGATGGAAGAAAAGCAAAATGGATCACGAAAGTGGCTGTGCTTCTTTTGTGAAGTGCTAGTTTATCGACACAGCTCTTGATGCAGTTTTCGTTATAGGTTATTTGGAAAAAGTCTCTTTGTGTTGCTAACAAAAGAGTAAGGTGACGTACATCCGAACCCCTTTACTCCCCAATTTGCGGGAGCCATTGAGGCACTGGGGTAATGTTGTTTTTTGTGCGGCTCAATTAATAGTTGCTAACTGCTATGGTAGGAATTAGGCTGTTGGGTTTTCTTTTCAGTTTTCGGGTTTGAAGGACAATGCACGTGAGTTTATGCCGTGAAAGGGGCAGTTGCTAGACCAGTGAGGTGCTATTGGTTGTGATTATATGTCACTTTATATTAGTATGTCGTCCGAAATTGAAGGCTCTGATGCTTAGATCCATAAGTTTTATTAAGTGCAGCCTTTTCGTTTAAGTCTAGCATAGATTGGTAGTTAGTTCCTTGATGCAAGCACAGCTTTATTATGACTCGGTTTTGTATTATGATATCTTCAAACTATTAAGGAGTATTCAAGAACTATGTTATTTTAGTTATGGATTATGATATCTTCAGACTGCTATTCATGTTTGAAGCAGGGTTGTCTAATTTGTAGTCTGTCCCAATACAAATACGTAATACACAGAGAATATGTACAGCATGCTTATTATGCCATAATACGGTGGATCTTGGACAAATATCGCGATACGCTGTGATGCGAATACAATATCATAATGGCGATGGAATACAAAATTTGTGCAAATCAGTTTGTGACTCGGTGAGATTTGAGTGAGTAACTTTGGTTACATTTATACGTGAAAGGGGCAGTGGTTGGACGGGGGAAGTGTCATTAGCTGTGAGTATATGTCACTTGCCCTTTGTATAAATGAAGGGAAAGGGACGGTAGGGAAAGAGAGCGGACCAGAGCAATTCTCTTTGCTTGGTTAGCAAAATACAGTTGGAGGTACTTGGAGGAAACGGAATACAGATCTCTCTATTTCCCATTCCCTCCCTATTCTTCCCTTTACCTCCCCTTCCCTTCCCTCTTTTTGTATGCAAACACTCCCTTAATGTTAATCTGTTACATAAAATTTAAGTCGTTGATGTTTAGATCCACTTTGGTTACTTCTCGAATAATAGTAGAATTTAAGTCCAATAAATAGTTCCTTGATGAAATACAACTAAATTACGAGAATGTCTATCTGACTTAGCATTCGTCATATCGTCCTAGTGGAGCTTTTTTGTTCTCTTTTTTCGGGTTATGATATCTTAAGCTTGTATTCAATCCTGTGCATTTCACAGTTTTTGCTAAACCTCTTCGGAGAAATGAAATATCTGTACTTGGTGAAACAAAATCATTTGTTCAACCCATTCATCCAAATATCTGTATTTGGTAAAGCGAAATCATTTGAGCAAGAGTTTTAGAAAAGCGATTATCGTCAAAATCAAATTTACGATTTACATTTTCAAGAGACAAATTACACTATTAGGGGCCTTTCTCATCACATTCTTGCCTTTTATTTTCATTTCCTATGGAGCCAATGACTAATTGTTCTTTGGTTCTGGATCAAATCAATAAGAATGTGTATCTTCCACTAAAAAAATATATGAGCAGTGTGTTGGGATTCTAGTTATTTTTCTAGCTTATTTGTGAACTTTGAATTATGGCTTGTTTTTGAGAACTACGTATTTGTTGCTGTCTTCATCAGCAATAATGTTATGAAGCTTAAAATAATACACATTAGGTCCGCTAGTATGAACAGTTTCTGTCATGCATTGCCCCTTGCGGAGAACTTTTATTTATGCTGATCTCGTTGTCGTGGATTTGACTTTTTCTTTCAACATTTTGATGTTGCAGCTTTTAGGTATTATCCTGGCGGATGTTATCTATTTGTATATTTTACTTTGATTTCTGGTAATAATTTTCAATAAACATGTTTTCAGGCAAGACTGTTTTACCAAAAGTGGCAAACGAGATCAAGTTGATAAGTTTTGGTAAGATATTGGAGAACAATAAGACAGTTGGCCAATGCCGGGCGCCATTTGGTGAGCTTGCTGGAGGAGTCATGGTGATGCACGTGGTTGTACAACCATCACAAGCCAAGACTAAAGCAGGTGCATTTGATATGTTTTTACATTTAAACAGTGTTGCGTTTTGTTTGTAGCGTAATCCACATTCCTTAGCTATGTCCTATTTTACTCCTACTCAACTGGTAACATAGGACGTGGTACAGTTACAAGTGTTGATACAGTTGTTTTGTGAAAAAGGCTGAATATTGTTTGGCCTAAATTGAAGTGTCCAAATGTCGTTTTGGAATGCCAGTGTCGATCAGTCTACACATTGACATAGTGCTGTGTCGAAGTAACATAGCTCCATAAAGTAGTTTGGAAATATATTTACTTGACATCCTATAACATATTGTATTGTAAGATGAGATCAAAATGAAGGATCTTTTCTGTGTGGATGTGTTTCTGTGAAGTGTTCGCGACTTACCATTCCATCTCTGTGACAATTTTATCTTACACACACACCCAACCACCTTCTATTCTTTAGGCGCAGAGTAGATTTGCTGGCCTTTCCCTGTAAAGCAGTCCTCTGCCGTGTTCCGACATATTCTTCTTTTTCGCCCAGGGAGGGAGGGAACACTGGAGAGCACATAGGGAGAAGGGAGGGGGCAGGGGGTTATTTCCCTCTAAAATGTGACCCACAAGATTAGAATTCACTATTTCGTTATTCTATGGAAGGAAGGTGGTAAAGGTTCCATTTTGATTCCCTATATATATAAGCTATGATGACATATTCGGAACAATCGTCTGCCATCATTTAGAGATGCACTAGAGCGAGGCTGGTGATTGAAGGTCTTTGTACACGAGTAGATTGGTCCCTTTTATGTGGTTTATGGAGTCCAGATGTAATACGATATTTTATCCCAGCCCTCTCTCAATTGATATAATCGAGGGCTCAACTATTGATCATGGCATAACGGTTACATTGGCATAGGCGCATAGCAGTCATGTAATTGCTCAATGTAACTAAAGGAATGGAATCCCTGAAGGAATTGTGGTGAATGCCTAGTGACTTTGCATTTTGAAACCCTGAAAATTTGCTTGGTATTGCCGTATTGGTAACTGCTGCACAATATTTGGTTCGAACATGATGGACAAAAACTAAATGATTGACTAATCAATATTCTGAAGTAGTAGTCGGTCAATGCAATTTGCAATGCAGTTTTCATTATGGGTCATCTAGAAAGGCTTTGAGAGGGGTAAGGTAAAGTCGTGTACATCTTACCCTCTTACCTTGCCATTGGGTGGGAGCCTTTCCATGCAGAAGGCTAATGTTGTTGTTGTTCTTGTTGTTGTTGTTGTTTGCTGCTAAGTGCTGCACTATTTCACAAGTGCATGTGAGTATAGGAGATGAGTCTTATGCTGTTAGCTTTGTCAACAGCTGTTTCCCAAGAGGATTTCGGAAGCTATTCTTCCCCATTTGCTGCAGTTTCACACTGTCCACTCTGCACTTAGTATCTGTGCAATTAGATCATACTTGTTGTTTCATGAAGTTGCAATTATAATCTGAAACCATGGCTTTTGTTTTGTTGTGAGCAGAAAAGAAGATTGAAGAATCAAAGAAATTTGTGTGCTCATGCTGCATTATGTAGGAAGGAGAACAGAGAGCAATATTTGTGCATCCAACAAACCGAGTCCTTTCTCGATAAGACGACAAGTTATTTTCTTGAAATCTTTGCTACTTTTGTGTACCAGTAACACGAACCTATATAGAGCTATTTTCTGTAATGGAAAACCCAAAATTACTGTGAAAAAAATTATATATATAGCTTTGTTTGTGTGTGTGGCTAATGGCAAGTTATAACAACAGCTGTGCTCTTTTTGAAATATAAATCTAGAGTTCATACATTTTTTTTTCCAGTTAAGTACTTTTATTGCCAATTGAAATAAAAGACGGTATACTAAAATTACTACTTGTATATATGAGACGGTCTCTTGTCATAATTCAATGTTCTCTTTCTTGAAAAAAAAGGCGTATTGCACAAATCCATTATTCATAAAATTAGACTTAGCTGAGATAAGACCATTTAGATCATTGTTGGAGAAAGATCAGTTCAGTAATTACAGATTTACAATACTCATAATGTTACGAAAGATTAATAATTTACTATTAATATTAACAGATGTTAAACTTAAGGAAACGCGGATTTGTAGACTCGAGCAATATATGCAGATCACTGAAAAATGTTCTCCGTAGCGATTAGCATCTAATTAAGGCTTTACGGGGAGAGACTTTCTCTCTTTCTCGGCCAGAAAAAGACTGGCATGCCGACCTTCAATTAAGAGCGTATTAGGGGTTTGAAGAAAAAACAAACACGAAGAAAAACCTTGGCTTCTTCATATATCTTTCTACAATGCAATCCTTGAAATTAACTCAGTTTTAAGAGAGTTTTATCAACTTGATAAATTGTAGATAAAATCCTAAATTTAATCACAACACCGTTATGAACAATCACTATTACATTGATCCTCTAAATTCATAGAATGACTGGAGTACTTGAAATTCTCAACTTAAAAGTTAAAACCAAAGTTTCGGGGTAGGAGCGATCAGATAGTAGATGTTTACATTAAGCACGCCTCAGTCGTATCCTGTGACAGTCTAACACTTGGGAAGATACAAGTAACATAGAAAATCTCGAGACTAAACTACAACCACATTTATTTGAAATAATACAAGGATATAGTTCATCAATTAAATGCCGGACCTACAAAACTGGAAATCAATGGTAACGTAATCCAAGTTTCTATATCTCCCGAAGGACCTTCTCAGCTGCTGCAATCGTCTGTTGAATGTCGTCATCAGTGTGTGCCAAGCCTGTAAATCCAGCTTCAAATTGTGAAGGTGCAAAATACACGCCTTCCTCTAACATTTTCCTGTAAAACCGCCCAAACTTTGCCACGTCACTCTTCTTCGCATCCTCAAAGTTGTAGACGGGCCCGTCAGTGAAGAAAAACCCAAACATCCCACTTATATAAGCTCCACATATGGCATGCCCAGTTTTCTTCCCCGCATCAATTATGCCCCGAGTGAGTTCACTGGTAATCTTATCTAAATGTTGGTAACTTCCGGGCTGCATTAATCGTTTGAGTGTATGGATGCCGGCTGTCATGGCCAACGGGTTCCCGCTCAGGGTACCTGCTTGGTACATGGGACCCGCAGGAGCCACCATCTCCATGATATCCCGTCTTCCTCCATAGGCGCCAACTGGTAGTCCCCCACCAATGATTTTCCCGAGGGTAGTAAGATCGGGGGTTATATTGAAATATTCTTGTGCTCCCCCATAGGCCAGTCGGAATCCGGTCATTACCTCATCGAATATCAAGAGAGAGTCGTTTGCTTTCGTAATCTCACGAAGGGCTTCAAGGAAGCCAGGGTTTGGCTGGATAAAGCCGGCATTTCCCACAACAGGTTCGAGAATAATGGCAGCAATTTCTCCTTTGTTAGCCTCAAAAAGTGCTTTCACAGTTTCCAAATCATTGTAGGGAGACGTTAGGGTGTCTGCGGTGGCAGCCTTGGGAACACCTGGGGAGTCAGGAAGCCCAAGAGTAGCAACTCCACTGCCTGCCTTGACAAGAAAAGGGTCGGCATGGCCGTGGTAGCAACCCTCGAACTTCAGTATCTTTTGTCTGCCGGTGAATGCACGAGCCAAACGGAGAACACCCATACATGCCTCAGTCCCCGAGTTCACAAATCGGACCATCTCAATACTTGGAACTGCTGATATGACCATCTCAGCCAGGGTGTTCTCGAGAAGGCATGGAGCTCCAAAACTTGTCCCCTTTTTCATGGTTTCAGCCAAGGCTGCAAGTACCTGTTAATGTTGAGAGGTCAATAACACACGCCAACACACATGATATGACAGATACTAGTTTAACCCTTTGACTATTGGGCATTTACACTTTGTTTAGAATGATGTGAAGGAAGATTAGGTTAATGACATCAATTTAAAATCTCTTGGATCTACATTACTCCGACTCCCCTACAAGTGTGTGCGACACGGTAAACATGGTATCAGAATGTTGGACACAACAATTTTGTGAAAAAGTTTCATGCTTATAGCCTATAATGAAATGTAAAACTGGCGTGTCTGAACAAAGTGGCGGACACTCACCCAGCCCAAACTGAAATGTAAGAGTAAGACATATTTGGATGAACTTATACGAGTAGTAAATTTCATTGAAGCTTCACTTTCACCACCAATTTGGTGGTTTGCAAAAACTGGTGAAACTCTAGGTGACACTTTAACCAACATAAGGCAGGGAAAAAGTAGATCAACAAGGTGAATGAAAATCTTAACATAGGTTCACCTTGATCAAACCACAACATACGAGATGAAAACTAATTTGTCAAGTACTCCGTAAAATGTAACATATAAAAATGTAAAAGGTGAGGGGAAAAAACCTCATCATCAGCATGGCCAATAATAGCTGGTCCCCAAGAGCCTACATAGTCAATGTACTCATTGCCATCTATATCCCACATGTGAGAACCCTTGACCGAATCGATTATAATGGGCTGCCCTCCGACAGACTTGAAGGCACGAACTGGGGAATTTACTCCTCCAGGCATCAACTCCTGAAACACAATGACGCCAAAATTAGATCTAGACTGAAGATGATAAATCAGGTGTCATAAACATAATAAAGTGTACTGAACCACTCATGGTAGCTACAACCAACAAACGTAAGAATCATCTACCATCAGGCATATGAAATATCGATCAAAGGGGTATTAAGTTATGCTAGTCTTGTATCTCAAAAACTAGCTAACAAATAAGTACATCGAGCTCTGTAGATAATGATTCCTCATATTTAAATCCAGCATCAAACTGAGATAACAAGAAGGATGACAGAATGATATATGCTCAGATTCTCACGCTGTTCAGGCCTAGGTTAAGTTCGATCACAACTCTATGTAATGCTTCGCGAGAAAGAAGTAAGGACTAAAACAAGGGCAACCCCAAAACTATCATCACATTTACTTGCGAACTCTAGCAGGCTAACTTTTTTTTTTTTTTTTTTTTTTTGGTTCTAACAAAGCGCACACTTAGTTCGATTGTACAATCAAGGGTAGGGGATTCGACCCAGGAACCTATTGTCCCGTCTTAACTACTCGACTAAGACGGTCACTTTATAAACCAAAGAGTTACTCCATTCAATAACCCGAAACCGATTAAATTGAAATTCGACATTCCAATTCTCAATTATCAATACCATAATACCTCAAACAAAACCAGAATCACAATTAAATATAAAAAGTAAGAAGATTAAGTAAAAGGGTAAAGTAAAGTAAAGTAAACCTTGGCAATTTTAAAGGCTTCCTCAGATTTCTTAAGTGTGTAAGTCTTCTTCGTCTCGTCAACGGAAACCGCCATTTTGACAGTAAAAGGAGAATGAGAAGGACGAGATAACTTGGATTTATGAGTGCAAAAATTAGATGCACAATTAATGCCTAATACTGTTGTTGAAGCTGCAGCTGCCATGGCTAAATTCTCTCTCTAAGCTTGTAATTGTGAAGATAAGAGGAGATCAGGTAGAAGAAGATGAAGGCAGAAAATGTCAAAAATCAAAATGTTGAATGGATTGAAAAAGGAGATTTGGGGTTGGGTACGTCGTCGTTTGTTGAAAGTTTGTGGGCGAGTTTAAGATCTGGGCTTTATGGTGTGGGTGGATTTGGACATGTGTGTTTCAGTTTTGATATCGCAAGCCCGATTGCTAAATGTCGTCGACACATTACTTCGAATCGTCGATAAAATTTAATGAACTTCCCAAATTATCTCTTCGTTGCCCAAACATTTCAATTAATCAACAAATTAAAACTAACAACTAAGATCAAATTACTGGCAAGTTAATCGAAACTACAAATTACTATTTGAAACAACGAATTACTAATTGTATTAAACTAATCTAAACCAACAATAAGGTTGAATTACTATCAACATAATCAAAATAACGAATTACTAATAGAAACACTGAATTAGTAATCGAATTAAACTAATTGAAACAATGTTAAATTAATCAAATTATTTAAAAAAAGGGGGTCAGACATGGAACTCCCACCTCCCAACCTTGGTCGAGACATGAGAGTTGCACGTCTCTGTGCAACTCTCATGTCTCGACCTAGGTTTGGACATGCAACTCTCACTTCTAACTTTTTTTTTGGTAAATAATTTGATTGGTTTTAATTTGTTTTGAAATTATTTTTCTGAATAAATCTGTATGGTGTATTGTTAGTAATTAATTAATTCAATTAGTTTAGTTGATTTGTTTGTCGATTAAATTTAGTTGATTTGTTTGTCGATTAATTTGTTCGTTGATTCAACTAATTTTGTTTCGTTAATTCGATTAAGTTTGTTTCATTCACTCGCTTATTTTTGGTTCATTAGCTCGATTAAATTTGAAGTTCAATAGAGATGTTAAGTACAAATTATGAGAGGCGTAAAATAGAAAGTTCATTAATATTATCGACGATTTGAAATAATGTGTCGACGACCTTTTGCAGCATATATTACTATACCATCTTCTTGTTTTGGAGTATTTTCCAAATTTGTTGTTTTTTTAGGATGGGGAGAGGGTTATGGGGGTGGTGACTGGTGAGGTAGGTTGGGTTGCGATAGTGTGGATGTCTGGGTCAACGATATTGGTGTATTAAGTGGAGGGGAGGGGTTGGGTGGATTGGATTGGTGGGTTGGTAACGGTTGTTAGGCGGGTTTCATGTTTAGGTTTCGTTCTTTTAAATTTAATTTTAGCTTAAATAAAGTCATTGGTAGAGTTCAACTCAGATACTATAAATTTAGTTCGGCTTGATAATTTTAATCTAATTGAAACCCCTTGATTGCGAGGTGCATTAGTGGTGCTTGTTGTGTTAATGGGATGTTTTTTCATTTTGTTTAAAGAATTTGACCGTAAAAGAGATCAAGGACTATCATTTTTGTTTCTTATCATACATATCCCTCAACTGATTTTTGTACCCTACGTAGTATGAATTGAGTTCAATTTGATAATTTCGATCTAATTCGTGAAAAATGATTATAAATTTTACTTAAATAAACTTATTTTTAACAAGTAGAACCTAAAAAATACAATAATAATAATAACATTTTTGGACCTGTTTTAATCCTTAAATAATCTTACTAACAAAATATTTATGTTCGAGTTGACACCTAACCAACAAACCTCCATTATCCACTATTTTCCAATGTTAGTAGTTCATTACCCATTTACTTTCATCCGTCCACTGTCCACATTTTACCATAAGTCGTAATTTTTGGTGCATATAGTTGGCAAGAAGGTTATTCTAAGTAATGAAGAAACTACATTACACCTTGAGTAGAAAAAGACGATTTTACATTTTTACCCTAACAAAACAGCAATTACCTCGATTACATAGACCTAAACAAAGACATCCCAATTAAAAACTCACACGTTCACACAATCAGATTTGACAACAACAATCATCATTATTCACTATTCATCCTCCAATTACCTAAAATCAACTCAAAACAAACCCACTAAATAATCACACCCACGTGCACTCTACACCCCTAATACCCTACATTGAATATAATCACATGAATAATTTCAGAAATTTAGCCCAAATTTCACCATCAACATTTTCAATATTACTAATTTAAGTAATTGTAATAACAATTTCAAACTCATTTACTCCTCCTTAATTAATTACCCTTCTATAAATACCCTACAAATCTACGTCATTCCATTTTCTAAACCCCCCCTTCATTCATTCATTCTATTTCATCATTTTATCCTCTCCCACCCCACTCGTGCACCCCCCTCTCATTTTCTCACAATTCCCCTTCTTTTTTCAGGTAAAAACCGTCTATGAGTCGATTTTACATTAATATTGAATAAAAGCGATCAACCATCCTTCCCCTCCCTTTCTTCTTCGGGTCAAATTACGCTTTTCTCCTATGAGTCGGTTTTACACGAACATTTAAAAGGCAATAATTTGTGAATTTTCATTACTAAGTTTGAGCATGCAGGATTACAAATCTACGTTCAAAATTGCTTGCATTACTAAAACGAAGATGTAAAAAATCCCTATTTTTTCTCCCTAGGGTTTCGTGAACTTTCTGAAATTGTTGATTTTTCGCGGTTATCGAGGTTCTGTAGTGTAAATACTGAGTGTACAGTTTTGATATGAATGTTTTTGATAGTTTCCGAAAATACGCCGTCGATATTGAGATCTTCTTAAGTCAAATCCTATATTCTACTCATTATTTTACTGTTTTTACTAGTTTTGATGTGATTTGACGTTTTTATTATTCCTATCATCTTCTTCGAGGTTTTGTTTCCTTTCACTCTTTTTCTGTCACTTCCTTCTCTCACAAGCTTTTTGTTGTTGTTTTTTCAACTGTTCCGCCATTGTTGAAGGTCTTTTCACTGAGTTAACTCGTTTTTCGTGTACCGAGTTATCGTCTGTATTTCGTCGTTGAACGCATTTCCGAGTTGACTCGCTCGACGGCGGACCGAGTTTCGCTTTCATTAACTCGTTCGTATTTTTTATCCGAATTTTCCTGCATATATACTTAATATTTGCACTCGTTTTGTAGTTAACTGTGTTTAATCATTTTGTTGCAGACCGAGTTACGGCGTTCATTACTCGCTCGTCAAATTGCAAGTTCTTCGCTGAGTTGACTCGTCCGAAAAGGAGATAATACACCGAGCAGCGATTTCCGTTCGTTCGTCAATTTTCTCTCTCTTCTGGCATCATCCACGATGTGTGCTCCGACTATGTCTTCGTCATCTTTTTCGTCTCAAAGGCGGAGAATCGCGGTTGTTACGGCGGTTATTTCTGTTCTGTTAATCCTCACTGTTCTTCGTCCTACTGGTATAGTATTCATCTCCGAATAAAATAATATTATAATACTAATCACGGTTTTAGTGCCTGATTAATTTTTAAGCGTGATGAATTGTATGATTCCGCGAGTTTTTCATGTTAAAGAGTATAATAATATCATAATCAAATACGGAGTAATTAAATACTCCGTATTACGCAGTTGCTTATGTGTAATTCTATCAATTTCCTAGGTTTTACAGAAGAGTGGTCCAAAATCCAGAGGTTTTATACTTTTATGTGATGAATTTGAGACTTGTTTTTTGGATTGTGATGAAGTTTAGTATGAAATTTTCGCGAAATTATCATACACGCAAAAGTGTCTTTGTATAATGTGTTCAATTTTCTAGATTCTAAGGATTACAGTCCATAATCCAGAGGTTCATGTGATGAAATTAATAAATTATTTGTAATTGTGAAGAAGTTTAATATGATTTGGCATATTTTTATGTTAAAATTACTCGTAATCATCAAATAAATAAACATTATTACGCAATTTCTTATACACAATGTGTTCAATTTTCCAGGTTTTACAGAATTACGGTCCAAAATCCATGGATTACATGTGACGAAGCTGATAAATTACGCAATTAACAACGTTGTATCATCACCTCACCGGAAATTGTTGTGTAAGCATTTTATTTTTTCCTTTTATTTATTCTTCATCATCTCTTTTGCTCCAACTGTTTTGGTAGTGGATCCACAATATGTTGTGGAGAGTTGTCAGATCGGGTACTATACGAACTTTTGGCAGTTAGCTAATTTATTTTGTCACATTCGCTAGTTTTTTCTAAGGTAGTGGAAATTGTTATTTTCATTGCTTTTGTAATTTGCAGTAAATGTTGTGAGGTGATAATATGAGTTGTTGCATTTTTAACATATACCAGCTGGATGATACTTTTTGCCCGTTTTAGACATTTTAGGTGGTATTCTCGTTTTTTGGATGGTTAATGTTGTGAGAATTTTGCTTTCTTGTGAGGGGGGACCATATGAAGAAGTAGTTGTAGTGCTTTAATTTTGAATGTTTGTCACTTAGATGAGTTAATGTGGAATTTGTTTGAATAGCGGGATTTTTTAGCTAATGGTGTGCATATTTGTTATTTACGGAATAGTAATATGCTTTCGATAGGTGATGTTTGGCTTGCAATAAGTCGGATAGGTCCATTTAAATAAAAAGGTAAGTTTAGTCTTGAGAATTCATTTAAATTAGTTGTTGGGGGTAAAAGAGTATCACGTGTTGTGGTTGTGAAGTCAAGTGGTCACATTTGTCTTGCAAAAAAGTCGATATTTTCATGTTAAAAAATTTATATTTTGTTGTATTTACGACAATGGATTGTTGTATTATTGTATTGTAATAAGAATTCTGCTAGGTTTTGATATGCTAGTATAACATGTGGAGTAGAATGTTGGTGTTTCGCAATTTTATGCATGTTGTAGTAGTAATTTACGTGGGTTTGTTGTCCAAGAGCTCTTATAGTGTTATCCACATGTGAATGTTTGCTTTAATAGAAGAGGAGAAAGTAAGATCACTTTATCAATCGCTGATTATTCCTTGTGAAAACTCGTCGGGGATTGCCTAACTTCGCTTAATTCTATGTGGAATATCACACTGGAGGGTAGAGCTTGATTAGTGAAGGTGACATACAACTTAGTGTCCTGACTATTGGGTGCATTGTGCTTGTATACATGAGTAGTTTGTTAGTTTTCTGCATTGTGTTCATTACATTGGGCACTTGACTATACGGTGCATACAACAATTGGCAATTCTCCTTTTATAATAATGTGATCGATGTCCAATACTACCTGTTATTTTAATTGAATTTGATCGTATACAGTCCAGCCTCTTTGACCTATTCGTTATCCACATTGTGAAATCTACGTCTGTTTGTGATCGCTAAACATGTTTTCTATGCTGCACGGTTCAAGGATCAGGGCATGTTAGTGAAGTTTCATAAGAATTTGGATACTACACTGCACACTTTTGCACTCTTGTCTACAAATCGTCTTTGTTTTAAAAGTTGCATCAAGGTTTCTCAACATATTGAGAAAGAAGCATCAAGGTTTCTTAACATATTGAGAAAGAAGTTTGGGGATTGAAAATGTAGTTGTGGTAGAAGTATTCCCTGGGCTTTTGGTGCTTTTGCTATGTGGCTGTGTCTTTCTTGATGCATTACTTTCTGAAGTCAGTAGGGAAGGTTGGTAGAACAATTGTTGTAATACCTGTAAGTCTGTGCTTTGCATTTTCAATGATGCTGTGTAGGTGCTATTCACTTTTATTTACTTCCAGTTATGAACAAAAAGAGAGCATAGATAAGAGCTATGTGAAATTCTTCATTTACAACGGAGTTAACGACTTACGGTCCTTAATATGACTTGTTATATTGGTTGTGTTTTCTCTACTGTGAAGCACTTGCGTACTATTCAATTTTAACGCGATTATCAGTATTGATCTTTAAGAAACAATCTCTGTGTTATTTAAAACATAGGCATAATCCGAGCCCCTCTTACCTCACCTTACACAGGAATCCTTGAGGCACCAGTCCATGAAAATGGTGGTGGTGGTGTTGTAGTACAGGAGCCATGTGGAAAGTAGGCTACTGATTTGCTGTGCTGATGAACATGTTACAGTATCTAACTTCAATAGATTGCCTTCTATTGGCTTTGCTTAATTTTTTAGTTTTGCCCCCAGCCCCCATCCTTTTCCTGTTTTTCTCACTGAAAATGCTAATTGTGTCCGAAGAATCCTTCTCTTGACCGTGTAAAAGACATTGCTGCATCATTCTTTTAATTAGTTTAATGTTCTCTGTTTGCCTTTAATTGACCAGTATTTCCTTTCCTGATTTCACTAAACAACCTTTTCCCCTTTATCTTCTTTTGTGTAATAGCTCCAAAAAGGCCAGTTGACAAGCCAGCTCGTTTCTGGGGAGACACCAACAAGTGCACTGAATCTGATATCATTGTCAGCCAAGGTCCTGGAGCCCCTCTTCCCTCCGGCATACCCACCTACACCGTTGAAATTGTCAATGCCTGTGTCTCGGGTTGTGACATTTCTAACATACACATCCACTGTGGCTGGTTTAGCTCTGCTCGCCTCATCGACCCTCGCATCTTCAAGCGTATCAATTACAATGATTGCCTTGTCAATGGCGGCCGTCCTCTCCCAAACGGGCAATCCATTTCGTTCCAGTATGCTGACACTCGGAGTTACCCTCTTGTCATTTCAGCCATGAGTTGCTTGTGAACTCCTTAACACGTATGATTAGCGATTAATTTTGCATTTTGAGTTCTTTAATTTTGTCCATAATTAGTCTTCTTGCTTGCTTTACGGTTATTCTTGAAATCACCCAGCGATTATATCGAGCAACCAAACCGTTTGCTGTGAACCTGCTGCTTGGGCTCTATATAGTTGAGTCGTTCATAATCGTTTGTGTTGTGGTAGAATACATGAGGCTTTTAGTAGCGAAAAAGCCCTGATTTTGATGCGAAAATTTTGTGATGTAATTAGTCTACAATCTAGAGCATTAAATGTCTCAATTCTGTGCTGTGGGCATATTTTTGTACACACAAATATACTTTTTGCAAGCACCTTTATTATAGTCACGACTTCTCATTTAAGATGGGTATATCCCTATCCGTCTTTAAGCGAGACTTATTGTATTATAGTATTGTTATCCGTAGTACTTGTATAAACAAAAAATGATACGGAATACTCCGTTATTTGCTGAATACAGAAGCAAAACTGTAACCTTGGGCATTTGATATGTTATCTCCAAATCTCCAATATAATGTAATACCTGGTTTAATGGTTTTTCAATTGCATGAAAAACACCAATTGTTGATTTCTGATAATGGCAGAAAGAAGGGATAAAATACAGGAAAACAACAAAAGCAATAAATAAAAAGAGGACATAAGTTTCAGAGCATAAGGTAAAGGGAGCTGCGGGTTGAGAGTGTAAAGGGAGTTTGGTTAGGGTAAAATGGTAGGGGTAAAAAAAAAAAGAAGGGAGACGTAGGCTTTAAATACTGTAGCTAATGAGCATTGCAAGAAAGAGGAAAGTTTCAGGGAGGAGAGTGTAGCAGTGTTATGAAAGGAAGCCGCCAGTGAGCAGTAGTATTAGCAGGGTGTTGTCGCAACAACATGACTCCAATTCCTTTCATTTGACATTTTCAAAAACTGACACATCTCTTTGTCTCTTTTTCTTACTTCTCTTTTTGACTGTCCTTCCCCTTTTCCCTACCTTTTTCAAATACTCCTTTTCATTTCAAAAACATTGTGATACGGAGTACATAGTTAGTCATTCGATTCCATTTTAGGTCCGTTTAAACTTGGTTTATTTAATTTGGCCCATGACCCATTTTGACACGACACGAAATTAACATGACTCAACATGGTACGATAGTACGACACGCGATGGGCTGTGTCTGAGCCAAAATTTGAGGAAGAAGACTGTGCCTAGCTCAGGCACGGTATGACCCACCTAGGGGCAGCCTAGCACGCTTAGGTACATCGAAAATGCAAAGAAATGATGTTGAAGTAGAGGAATTGCTGGGGCACAACACAAAGCCCACATTCGCGTGCCTGGGTCGTACCGTTTTCTCCTTCAAGCACGGTGAGCCGACACGAGGTACGAATCACTTCCATCTCTAATGATTATATTTTTGGTTTGATAACTTGATTCAGTTAAAGTTCATTGAGATAACCCATCTAAATTTGTATAAACTACTAAAGTCGATCGGGTTTATGTCGAGTCAATGTTGGGCTCCGTTTAGATTCGAGTTGGACTATCAAAGATGTGTACAAGTGTATGTTGAATTATTCAAGGTCGAATCGGTTCATGTTAAAATAAATCCAAATGCGGATATGCTGAATTTGTTGCAGTTGAATACGTTTTAGGTTACTCTTTTGGGTTTTTGACTCGATTCTCAATTGATCAATTTTCATGTTAGTATAT
>VHZZ01001390.1:60101-95910 GCA_009801015.1 Silene noctiflora | reverse complement strand
AACGATTCAGGCCTAAATCAATTAACTAGAAGAAGAACAATAATCAAACGATAATTCATACGATGACTTTAACAATTGAAACAATTAATCCCCTTATAATTAACCCAGATCCCCTTTCAACCTAGATAAGAAATTAGCTACTCATACTAGAACAAATAACATCAAATAGATGAATGAAAGACATGATTAAGATTAACTAAGATGAATAACAATTGAATGATTAATAATTAGGGAAAGATTAACAATTGTACCACAATGATGAAGAACAAAGTATTGTAGATGTAAAATGATAAGGTAGCTAATACTAGAGTTTCGGAGTTCTAAGATTAATAAAAGCGTAGTCTAACAAAATAACACGGGCTTAGTTTATATATTACAACTTAAGCGACTTTTAGGAAATATCGAAAAAGCCCTTAGCAACTAGATACTCGATCGAGTATAGCAAACTCGATCGAGTACAGGCCAACTCGATCGAGTTTCAGCACGTTCTCAGCTTCTTTTCGTGCAATCTTCACTTTCCAACTTCTATTTTTCTAGATTCTCGTGTCATGCTTCGTGTATGATATAACTAGCACGAAAACCATATCAAAAATGACCAAAAGGGAGTCATAAAATGTATACAAATATGATTCATCAGCATACATGAGACGGTTTGGTGGGATCAACAAAGCCGAGAAGTTGGGTCGTGTAAAACGTATCAGTGAGGGTGCCTTGAAGGAAGGCATCAGTGATGTCGAGTTTACAAAAAGGCCAGCTATTGGTGACAACAAGACTTAACAACAATCAGACCGTAACAGTTTTTATTATCGGGCTAAAGGTTTCGATGTAATCGAGGCCAGGTCGTTGGTGAAAACCTTTGGTGACAAGGCGGGCCTTATACTTTTAGATAAACCACTAAACATGTGCCATTGGACTGAAGCGCGTTGTATTGAGCTTCCATGGCAGCCCACGCAAATAGGGTCGAGGAGAACTTGTTTAGTGGTTTTGGGTTCAGTGAGTTGGAATTGAGCATGGAGGTTAAGTTTGTCAATGGGTTTGTAGATGTCGTGGGAGGCTCGGGTGGCATGAGAGTGATGGGGAGGTGGCGGGGATGGGGAAGCTGTGACAGGGGAGGAGATAAGAGAGGAAGTGGACTGGGGGGGAGGGGGGGAGACGAGGGCTGAGGGGTGGCATGGGTTGACACTATAAGGGGCTGATCTGGTGGCTGGGCAGAGGACAATAAAGGTATAGTGACGTACTGACGTGACACTACTCATCAGAGGAGGGCAGAGAGTAAAGGAAAAATGCAACGAAGGTGAGGCAATGGGATATGTGGTGTTAATAAAGCGTACATGATAAGAACTATAGATGCAATTAGTGGTTCGGTCAAGACATAAGTAGGCATGTTGTGAAGGGGAGTAACCGACAAAGACACAAGCAATGAAGCGGGGGTCCAATTTATGCTTGGTATAGGGCCTAAGCCACGGAAAACACAGGCTGCCAAAGTTATGAAAGTTGTCGTACTTGGGGCTCGTATTGAAAAGACGATGGTAGGGATTAGAAGAATGATTTTGAAGTGTGGAGGTGGGCATTGATGAGATATAAGGTTGTTTGGAAAGCGTGAGGTCAGTATAAGAGAGGCATGGACACATGAGAGAGGAGGGCAAGACCGGTGTCTACAATATGGCAGTGTCGTCGTTCCGCAAAGCCGTTATGCTCAAGCGTATGCGGCAGAGAGGTAAGGTGTTGTATACTATTTAAAGCAAGACCATGCTTCAATTTTTCAAATTCATCACCATTATCATAATAGAGCGTGAGAATGAGACGAGAAAACTGCTTTTTGACTAGTGCCTTTAAATGGAGAAAAATTTGATATTTGTTGGGTTTCTTTTGAAGTGGAAAAAAAGATACAAACTACGCTAGACAATTTATACAATTAGGGTAGACTGACTAAGTGAGATAAGGTTATTTGTTTCCTAATTACGGAGTACATGATATGCACAATATTCTAGCATATACTTATGGGTAAAGAAGGATAAAATAGATACATAAAATAATTAGGTGGAGTCTAATTATTCTCAACAAGACATGTGTCTATGATATTTGACTCACATTATGGTTTGTTCACGCCCGAAAACGGAATCAAGATGAACTTAAGGTGAAGGGTGTGTTGTTTTATGGTGGAAGTTGATGGGGAAGCGAGATGAACTGAGATTGAAGGGGATTGATTAAAAGATGAGTTTTGGTAAGAAATGATATTGAGTTATAGGTAAGGTCAAGTTTATCAGTTATTTAAATTTAATATCAAATGTTTTTACAAAAAATAAAATCGTACTTTTATAACTATAAAATATATATTTATTAAATTTAAGTAACGTGTTTCATGTCTTGCATTTTTTGGGATGCAATGTCAATAAGTGACACGCCTAGAGTCGAATAACTCATCATAAAAACTTAAAGGTACAATAAATAATCGATTATCCCCGTTTATATATCACTTTTTCAAACTTTCTTATTTTTTATAATTTTTTCAAAAATTATTACCTAACATATGAAAAATTTAAACTTTTGTAGAATCTTCTTTTCCGATAGAAAAAAAAGTTAATGGACCATTTTACCCTTGTTTCTTTATAGGTCCCCCTTTTACCAATTCATTTTATTCCATCATTATTTTTCGGATTGATATCTATGAGCACCTAGATTAACCAACAAAAAATTGTTCTAATTTAAGTAGATGTCTTGTGTACAAGCCTTGTAAATTCACCAATGTGAAATACTCGTGAGGAAGTGTTTTACTGTCCTAATCGGCTAGTCCTACCGGTTAGAAGTGTTTTACTCTCCTAATAATCGGCTAGTCCTACCGGTTTGAATCTAGATTAAACCGAATAGTTTACCTCATGCTATACTCCGAATACCCTTAAAGCACCATCAAAAACCTCATCTCCTAAAACCCTACACCCCAAAGCCGCCATTCTCTTGAGGAATCCCAAGCTTGAGCTTTTAGCAATGGAGGTCACTACCATGGAAGGTCTTGAAACCAATCAACCTTACAATCATGAATTCGACAACGATTTCTGCATTTCAATCCTCAACAAATTCACACCAACTTCTTCATCAAACGAATTCCATCAACACATCTGCAAAATTATCGGTGAAATCTCTCAGGAACTTACAGACCGCCAGGTGTCACCGTCCAACATCGCCTACTTCGGCGCCATCATTTCATCTCTAGACAACCTCGTACTAGACCCCTCTTCGTCGACACCCTCACTTGACGCGCTTGTCGTTTTGTTGTCCCTCATTCTTCCGGCAATATCGTCGGGGATTTTGAGTAAGAAGAAGACGTTGTTGTTGGAGTTGGTTGCTAGGGTTTTACGCGGCGGTCGGGTTTCCGAGAATGGGGTTGTTGCTGGATTAAAGTGTTTTTGTCAGTTGTTGTTGATTAGGGATTCTTGTAGTTGGGATGATGTTGCCAATTTTTATGCCTTTCTTCTTAATTATGTTACTGATAGTGATCCCAAGGTATATTATTTTTCGTCTCAATTATTTGTTTACTTTATCAAAATACCGTTCACAAAGAGTAGAAAACTTAATATATGTGAGACCGGAGGGAATATTAAGGTATTTATCTGAACTGACCTGACAAACAAAATGTACTGAACTGAAAATTAAAGACGAAAAGAATAGGGTGTTACATTGTGTTTTACGACCATTTACTACTTTAGCACGAGGGATACACTTCTTTTGGCTTCTTTCTTATTGTGAAGTAGCTCGAATATATGCTCGATGCAATTTTGAATAATGATGGTATTACAGCAACAACAACAGTACCCCAGTGTGCCTAAATGGCTCCCGCAAATTTCGAGGGAAGGGGGTCGGATGTATGCAGCCTTACCCTTGTGCTAACAACACAAAGAGGCTGTTTCCGAATGACCCAAGATGAATAATCATGGTATTAAGGCAGCTAAATTATTGCTGGTACAATGCCGTGTCTAAGTACTGATTTTAGTTGTTTTGCTTATGTTGTATTAGGTATTTAGTGCGTTTCTTCTCGGTTAGGATTATGTCACAGATAATGATCTGGGTTTGATGTTCTATACTGATTCTGATTCTATTTCACTGGGATTGTTGTTTTCTTTTTGTGTCGTTTCAGTTATGTTTTGGATGATGAGCCCCATGAATTAAAAGTTTGACGTTTTATCATCTTGTGATGGGATTTTTATGGCATTGTAATCGAGGTTTTTCTAATTGTATTGTGTTGATGGTGTATTATAAGCGTGGTGGCTTGTGTTACTAACTTCCTATTTATTGGTACATTTGCGCGTTCATTTTATTTTATATTTTGTTTAAAATAATGAGTATGAGACGTGTTTAAAGTTCGCTTGTTTATGGCTCTTTTAGTTAACAGTTGTTGTTGTTAAGTCCAAGGCCCGGTGAGGCACTAGCCAAACACCTCGGGGCGCCTCGCCTTAATTGCACCTTGTTAATAAACTATGTACTGGTTTCACATATGTTTTTGAAGCCTCGGGGCGCCTCGCCTTAACTGCACCTTGTTAATAAACTATGTACTGGTTTCACATATGTTTTTGAAGCCTTATTGCCAATATGTGTTGTGTTATTCCTATGGTGACTTGCAAACTATCTTGAATTTTGTTTTGAATGAGATGTGCGTTTGTGAATCCATACCTTCTTGGATATGCATATTGTAAATGTTGTTGGCTAGAGTGTCTAATTGTTTGCTTCTTTGTAGGTGAGGAAGCAATCACATACATGTATTCGAGATGTCTTACACAGCTTTCAGGGTTCATCTTTTCTGCCCTCAGCAAGTGAAGGATTTACTAACATGTTAGAAAAATTACTACTTTTTACTGGATCATCAAAAGGCGCCCCTGCTGAGAAAGGAGCTCAGGAAATCCTGCATGTTCTTGAAGCCCTAAAAGACTGTCTGCCTTATCTATCCATGAAAAATAAAACTTGTATTTTGAAGCATTACAAAACTCTTTTGGGATTGCGTAAACCGCTTGTTACGAGGCGTATTTCAGACAGTTTGAATATCCTTTGTCTTCACCCTACTGTGGAAGTTAATCCTGAAGTGTTGGTCGATGTTTTAAGCTTATTGGCAGTATCAAACCCAGTAGATGAGACATCTGCTGATGGCCTGACATTTACAGCTCGTCTATTGGACGTTGGGATGACGAAGGTCCACAATCTCAATAGAGAAATCTGCGTTAATAAGCTCCCAATTGTCCTTAATTCCTTGCAAGGTTTTTTTTTGGGCTTTCTCGATCTTTCCTAATATGAAAAATACAGTATTATCGATTCCTCCATAGTCACCATTTGCTCACTGGTATTTTTTCATGGCAGATGCTTTTGGATCTGGGTTTGAAGGGGCGAAACTTGCTGCTACTGAGGCAATGAAGAATCTTATACAGGCTTGTATAGATGAAGATCTAATTAAAGAAGGGGTTAATCGAATAAAAACTACTTCAGACCTCAATAACAAGAAATCTGTACCATCTGTCATTGAAAACCTGTGTGCTACGATTGGGAGTTTGATTGACAACCGATATCGTGATGAATGGGACATGGCATTTCAAGTGGTGGCCGTAATGTTTGACAAATTAGGTAATTTGAACCTCCTTGCATCCAAACAGTTGCAACACTTCCCATATTTACTTTCTTTTATGCTGTCTTTGTGAGAACCCTTCTAAACATTTTTGTATTATTTTGCTTCCTTTTAATTACTATGATGATAGCTCACATTATCTTTCGTAGGTGAATCCTCTTATGTCTTAATGAAGGGAACCCTTGAGAACTTGGCAAACATTGAAAAGGAAAGTGGCGAAAATTTTGCCGAGAGGAAACAGGTTGCTTTGCTATTCTTTTATTGTTGCTTTATCAGTTCTCAGTTCCTTTTTTTTGTTAAAATCTCATTGGTTAAATTAAATGAAGTATGCTGAGGTACTGAATACAATCAGGGTCTTTGAAATAGCTGGCCTTGCAATTGTTGTTTCAATTTTATAATTTGTCATTATTATTTATCAAAGTATCACTGGCTCAATAAAATGAAGTATGGTGGCATACTGGCATACTTATTAGAGTCGGGTCTATCAACAGCGTTATCGCTTATCTGCGGCAGGAAACACTCTCCCAAATCATATTGTGGTTCATTGTTTCTGTTATTAGTGTTGCCTCTGTAGGCTTCAGTAGTATATTTCTTTTTGACACCTTTAGTAAAATAGTTGATACTAATATGCCATCGTCATCAAACAGGACTGCATCATTAAAATTCCTGTAATGTGCATTAAGTAATTGCCCTTCCAGGAGTGTGGTATATAACATGCTATCGTATATAAGTTTACTATATGTTTCTCATTTATATTTTGTTAGTTTGTTGGTGTTCTGAAGCTGCTAGTTTTTTCTTTTGCAAGTCTATAACATATGTGCTTGGTCTCATTTGCAGTTGCAAGAATGTGTTGGATCAGCATTAGGGGCAATGGGGCCTGAATTATTCTTGAGCATTCTTCCTTTAAAATTGCAAGCTGATGTATCTGAGATCAGTGATTGGCTTTTTCCAATTTTAAAGCAGTATACAGTTGGCGCCCCTTTGGGTTTCTATGTCAAGTCTTTGTTGGGTGAAGTTGAATATCTTAAACAGAAATCCCAGAAGGTATGTTTCTGCTGCTTCCAGTAAAACCTCCTATGGGCTATATGGCAGATCAAGAAGCGATAATAAATAAGGAGTATAATGTTTTAGGTTTAAATTATCCTCTTTTTTGTTACTTCTTCCAATACTTTGGATTTGCAACATTTACTTTTGGCACGACTATTAAGAGTTATGAGGAGGTGGGTCGCACTCAATAAAGTGGTATAATTTTATTCACAAAAATAAGACCAAAGTAGAAATGTTGCAATTCCATGAATAGGCCAAATAAGGAAAATGTTGCAATTCCAAAGAATACAGTGCCCCACACATCAGCACCCGACAAAAGGAAAAAAATTCAATCCAACTTTTTGTCACAAAACTTCAAAATCTGTCTCTGCCACTAGTATGTGCTGCACTTCATCAGCCTTTTTGTCACTAACAAGTTCAATAATTTTGTCAGCTTAAACTGGAGGGAAGAATCCAGTTGTCAAGAGTCGTGGATTCAGTGATATATCATATCTGGTCCTTATTGCCTGCCTTTTGCAATTATTCATCTGATACTGCCAAAAGCTTCCATCTTCTGAAGGAAGTGCTAGACATTGCCCTGGTTAAAGAATCTGATCTTCATGGCATCATTTGCTCGAGTTTGCAAATCCTAATTCAACAAAACAAGTGTGTTCTAGAAGGAACTAGTTATTTGCAGAGAGATAAACCTACTATTTCCTCTGAAAGAGCCATCAGCCATTACAGCAAAGAGGTGGCGTCTGCTAATTTGGCGAAGTTGAGGTTTTATGCTCGTGATTTTATTCCAGCTCTATCTGAAGTTTATCAGAAATCCTCAAAAGATCCCGGTGGAAGTTTGCTGGTATGAATATGTACTCTTCTCCTTGGACAGCATTGAAATGACATATTTTAAATAATTAGTATTCTGACCTGTGCGAAGCTGACTTTCAAATGCTTTTGATGTTAATGAGTGCCACACTTCCATTTTCAGATAATGGTCTGTTGGGTCTATGGTAGGACTTAATTTATAGCATGCCTTGATGGCTTGATACAAATATGTAATAGGCAGTTAGGCACACAGAAAACACACCTTTTATACAGTTTATAATGGATTTTAACTGATTGTCATTATATGTCACAATACAAATATACGAAATACGTGTGAATAGGTTCGCAGTTGGACAGGGTTTGAGTGAATCAGGAAACCAACGTTGGAACAGTGTTTGTCTCTCTGTTATTGTGATGGAGCTTCTTATCCCCTAGACCCCTACCCCTTTTACCACACTTAGGTTCACAGTTAGACGGGGTTTGAGTGAATCAGGAAACCAACGTTAGAACAGTGTTTATCTCTTTGTTATTGTGATGGAGCTTCTTATACCCCTACCCCTTTTACCACACTTGGAGAGAGGGCTTGTTTGGAGGCATTGATCTTAGGATTAAGATTCATTGCTAGACTGATATCCTCTTATATAGAGTTGTCTCCCATTTATCTGTGCCGGCTATAGCATCCTATTCCTTGTAAACACAGCCTTGTGGGGCACCGGTCTCAATATTTTTATTGCCTTCGGTTGAAGGGGAGTTTGGAACCGGGGTTGTAGTTCTTTGGTTCCACATTTGTCATCTGTGTTGTTTTTTTTTTTTTTATTTTTTTTTTTTGGTTTTCGTTTTTGCTCTTTATTGATCTGTTGTTGGTCCGCACACACGCAACACACGCGTGTGCGCACACACATAGTGTATTCAAGTTACGCTTAATTGTTCATACTTTGGAAGGTATACATCATTCTTTTTCTTTATTTTCACCACTTAATCACTTCATCCATTTTCTAGGTTTGATTTTCATTCAATTTGGAGATCTGCTGTTAAGTACAGTATGTGGGATTCCTAGGTTCTCTTTTCCTCCCGCACCTACCCACTCGATTCCCTCCGTTCCTATCTAAACATCTTTATCGGTTCTGGTTATCATATAAAACTTGTCGACTGGTGTTCTTGGTACCTTTATCGATAACTGTAGCCATTGCAGCTGCTTCATGTCTGCTTATATTGCCTCAGCACACACATGTATATTTCATGAAGCTTACATTGGTTTTGTTATTTTTGCAGGCTACACTTGGCGTATTCGCTTCAATAGCGGACAAGCAAATTGTCTCAAAATTTTTTTTGGAGGGAACCATGTTGAAGCTTTATAATGTCACTCGAGCTGCTGGTAGAATGGAGAACTCTAAATCTTCAATGCAGATTGACAATTCATCAAGTGATAATAACTCACTTTCTCGTCAAAGGTGTGGTGCATTGCCTGCATGTGTTGAGTCTTGGCAGTGTACTTCAAAATTTTCAAAAATTTTCAACGACATAATTCCTCATTGTTCTAGTGTGCATTCGTCTAGGGAGTATACATTAGGGATGGGGGTAGTTTTGTAGCCTTTAGTTTGAAATTCAATTGCAATTTTTGTGTGCGCCAGCTGCCATATAATTGAGTGTTGATAAGTGTCGATCTTTTCATCCTTTTTATTGCAGAGCACAGCTTTTTGATTTGGCAGTTTCGCTTTTGCCTGGTTTGGGAATTCCAGAGACAGAACTGTTGTATTCTGCAATGACACCAGCATTAAAGGTTTGTCATTTTTGAGCTTTAAATTTGAAAGATGCTCTTTCGGATTACTAATTTTGAGTAATGTCTGGATGACTCTCAGGATGTGGATGGCTCAATCCAAAAGAAAGCATACAAAGTACTTTCAATGGTTCTCAAGGTGCCTTTAATCTCTTACTTTCAATTTCATTTACATTGCATCCTATTGGCATATTTTCTTTGTGATATCAATAAATTATGCTTCTACGTCAAAAGATATTTGTAATACTATGTGTCCATATATGGATATCCACCGCTCCACCTTTTTATTTTTCATTTTCTTATGTTCGTACTCACTGAAAATATATGACTCACAATTCACATTTTACTAGATTATTACCTTTGAAAGCATGATGCAACTATGCTTGGTGAAGCAGTAGCCAGAAGTCCAGAACACCTTGTGTGTCTTCTGCATTAGGCACTCTATGCAATTTCTGAATATTTTTCTTCTGTTCTTTTATGATTCCCTTCTCTATGCATTAATCTAACTATTATTTTTTCACTCGTTAATCCTATTTAAAATTAAGAAACTGGTGTTAGTTGCACACGACCTTTATTTTGAATAGACAATTTTCTTTGCAAAATTAGTGCATCTTATGTGCATGAGGCGTGTGGCTTGACCTTGAGCCTTGCTCGTAATCTCCACTGGCCATATTGCCTTAGCAGGGCTTATCCCTTTTAAAAGCTATTTGCCTTTGACTGGTTTCACAAGCTACTCATTACTCGTAAATCATGAATCGAGGATAACTTCTTTGTTGTCTCTCTTTTTATATGTAAGGCCGCAAGGGTCCCACTTCTAACCTCATATTTAGTACATATAAAGTTGGATAAGCTGTCCTATTGATATTTGTTAGATGTTACTCCCTCCATTTCACTATGATCTTCTTGTTACTTTTGGGCACACTATTTTAGAGAAGAGGAACATGTGTTTTTATTTAAGAAGGGTGTGGCCTGTGGGGAATAAGAGACGGGGGTAATATTAGCCGCGTTTTTAATTCAAGAAAGAAAGAGGAAGATCATAGAGAAAATACCCAAAATTGAAGAAGATTTTAGTAAAATGGAGGAAGTACAGCACTACATTCTAGCGCCTCCACCGCTACTGCCACGTCATCTTCTCCGCCAGCTGGTGGATGATCGATTCAAAGGGTAAGCCCATTATCTTCCCCATGAAAGATTCCTGCCTGAGATCAATTAAAATTGCTGCAATTCATTAAGAAGATGAAAACGTGTAACGCACCTAGCATTAGATCACGATCTTGCTTGATCGGGCTTGCACCTATTGTCCCAAAATAAGCATCTGAAACGAGCAGATCAAATTCAAAGAGCTAAAAACCGCCATAAGCGAAGTTAAATTAGAAAGCACTCACACTCACTCGTTAGAGAGGGGAGCGCCAGGAACAGGATCAGCAACAGGATCAGCAGGTAGAGGAGCTGCCTTACCTTTTTTCTTTGTTGTTCGACGAACCACCCTTTATATAAAGAAAGGTACCCTTTCTATGATCAGTAACTGGAAGTGTTGATTCATCTTTGTCTGATTCAAGTGATCTTTGTTCTGGAAAGTCTCCTTGGGGATAGATACGCCTTTTAGATACACCTTTAGTTCGTTAGCCCCGCGCTCCATGTATTACGCTCTGCGCACTTCGGATTCTGCGCTCGTTCGCCTCATTCTTTTACCAGCTAACCAACTCTTTTCAACCATTTACGGTTACGGCTTGAGTAATGAAAAGATCGGCGTTTTACTAATTGTTTCACAGAAAGAGGGGGTTCTTGAGGCCCCATTAGCCTTGATTTCGAGGCAAAAGACATTGAAAATGTTGCCCGAACCTGACTCTTTGGGTCATTCGATGATTTTATACTAGTGAAACGAACTTTCCCAATGAAATTTTTTGAAGAACCTAGTAATTTTGTACATGTAATGCCAAAAGTGAGAATAAGGAAGACAAGTTACCAAGTGTGATCAGTAGCCGGATATTATAATTGGGCGGACGACTCGGACAAGCACAAGAGAGAAGTTGATCCTTTTGCCCAATCAAATAGAGCGAACCCCACTTCCACTTCTATTACAATTACAATAACAATGGCTTTTGATTGAACTTTCGTGACCTATCATAATGCCAAACTCAGTAAAGGCAGATTCCTATAGACTATAGAGTAGGGTAGGGTCGTCTCATCAATCTGTTAACCACACGAAGGAGAAAGTCAGATCAAATCTTATTAATTTAATCTTTTCTGAATCTGAAGTCGTAGCTGAGCCTATGCATCGCATCGATTCCTTTTCTCTGTCTTCGAACTTCGAAGAGTAGAGTCGGACTAACTCATAACAACTCCGGAGCATGCTTCCAAGACTCGCGGCCTGCTTAGGGCTTAGGAAAGAAGATTGTGAACGAATTCAAATTATGGACATAGGCCCCTTCTTTTCTTTCTTGTCTTTCTTGATTACGAACTTGGGTGAGTACCAAAAACCAAACCAAAAGGAGTATCCGAAACGCGAGCTTTGCCAAAGTTAGGTTTCACAAATCCTAAAAAGATCTGATCATGCACAATCGACGAAGCTTTTCAAAGCCTTCTGCCTAGTGAAGCCTCAAGAATTAAGAAAAAGGGAAAACTGTTTACCCAATGCTCTATCTATTAAATATCGGAGCTCACCTTCCTTCCTTTGCCTTTGGGTTGCGTGCCGACCAAGCTCCACTCATCTCTCTGCCCCAGCAGCTAGGATGATAGAGCTGTTGAGTCACCAAGGACAAGTCATGACTGAAACAGATATAAACTTGAAGAAGCCGAGGCTGATGTTGATGATCTAAGGGGGTACGACCCTCAAAGAGGTCTATTCTCACGCTTTGCCTAAACGGAAGGGGCATCTAAGCACGATTACAAATAAGATCCCACGGAATAAGCGGATGCGACCGAGGATGCTCCTCCAGCAGAAGATGGGAAAGCTGCCAATTATGATAAAATAGGGATCACCTTTCCTAAAGACCCGAATAACGCGCTTTCCAAAGGCTCGAGGAAAGATGAAAGCCGTAAAGAAGGAGTCGGTCGATCCCTCATCACAACCTTGATCCAATCCAGTTGAACCTGTGTATCCACTCGCCTCAACCTTTCCTTTCGCTCACTCCCGGTATAGGTAGCTTGAAGGTTGGTTCCTTTAAGTGATACCCCATATGTATATGTGATGTGTATCTTTATTGATCATCGATCGAAAGCCTTCTCTTTTTCTTTTTCCTGTGGTTCGGAAAAGGCCACGCCATAGAGAAGGAATCTTCTTGCAGCAGGATACAGATGGAGCATGTGCCCCTCGAAGAATGCAAACTCACGCGCGAAGCCCTTACACCACACCGCTTCGCTCAAGAATACTTGACTGAGCATAGTTGTTTTCGGACAGGAGACTCGTAACAAAGGCATACTCCTTGGACATGACGTGGAATACCTATCTCTTTTTCTCTAATCAGAAAAGAAAAGACAATTGAGAATGCTTCACCTCTGAACGGAGTATGGGAAAATCCCAGCGCCTTTTATGTTTATGTTTAGGGATGGCTGGCAGATAGATTCTTATGTTACGCGTATTTGGGCGCTAACCAGCCTCGCAGCACTTTCTGATTGATGTCCCGGTTAGCGTGGCTTGCCTCGTTCCCGATCGATTTCCCAACCCCAAAGAAAGAAAAAAAGTAGAGCCTATGGATATAGATATTGGAATCCGTCCATCCATGAGCGGAAACTGGGAATCTTCCTTCTTCAACCTCGGCTGCATGTTCAACATGAACCTCATGCTCAACAACTTTCTCACGACGTACTCTCATTCGTTCCACGGCTGAGACAGCTTCCACTCCCACAGGTAAAATACGAGATTGATGCTTGATCGACATCGACAGGCTTCTTAGTTTCCTGCAGTTCGGCAAAGCAAAGCACAGCAAAGAAAAGTCTAGAAAGTAAAACGAGGAACGGGATCGCCCGAGCATGATTTTGAGATCAAGACAAGAGTGGAAGAGATGCTTCCTTTTCTTTTGGGAAAAGGTTCCCACTTGGATAGACAAAGCAAAGAAAGGGAGACACCCTTTATAGATTAGATTAGATATGATGACAGGCACCCTTTCCAGGATCAACCAAACTCAAGATCAGCAAAAAGATCAGCAAAAACAGGAACATCCACTTCTGTTCATGGTCATTGCCAATAATGGAGAAGTTCGAAGAGAAGTTCATGGAAAAAGAAAAGTCAAGACACAAAGAAAAATAACAGCACACCGGGCCCAGTCCAGCACTGCCAAGTTTAAAGTGTGAATTTCAACCTATATCATATAGGGATAGGATAACTGACCAATAACAGCATAACAACAGAAAATTTCAGGAAAGAAGAAGAAATAATAAGCTAAATGTACATGTACTTCAATAAATCAAACGAAGGGTCATGAAACAGCACTTTTGGAGTTTTTATTTTTTATGTTATATCTTCTCTCCTAAGACAACATTTAAGTGGGTAAAGCCTATTGAAGTGAAATAGCTAAGGCTATGTTTGGTGCCTTAAAATTTTTACTTGTATAGTTGTATCCAATCACAGAATCAGTGGTTGAAAAGTAAATGTGGCCAATATCACCTCAGAATTTAGCCACAGCTTACAAAACTTTAGTCACGCGGCTTCTCAATCCAGATTTAGTAAACATTGTTGTGTGTCACTATAGAGTGTGGAACTGTGGATTTAGTTCCATGTTTTTTTTTCTATTGTCGTAAAAAAGAGCTACGCATTTGTTTGTGACAGCCTACAGTAGAAATTTAAGATATTTGTGTCATCACAATTTTGATAAGCTTTTCATATAATTTATGCCTTGTTCCCAGAACTCAGATTGGTTTATTGCAAAATGGCATGGAGATTTGGTCAATCTGATGATTGAAGTGCTGCCATCATGTCATTTTTCAGCCAAACGTCACAGACTTGACTGTTTATATCATCTCATCGTGTACAAAGCGAAGGTATTTGCTTATTTACCCTTTATAAACTTCTGTAGATCCCATGAAATAGTTGATTGTATAATTATATGTAAAAGTGTTAAATTATCGTATCCTTGCTTTTTACCTGAAGGATGAAACAGAATTGAAAAGAGTTGAGATCATCAGTTCATTCTTGACAGAAATCATACTTGCTCTGAAGGAGGTATGCATTATTATTCAAATTGATAATCAGTAATTGCTTTAGTACACATAATATCAGCCTTCTAGTAAATCCCAAATAGTTTTTTACTTATTTCGATATATTTTTGTGCTTTACATATTTATGAAAGGAAATTGTGTCCTAGTAATTTTGTGACATTGTGATTAATGAAGTTCTTTCATAGTATTCTACTGTTTATAGGTGGGACTTTATTTTTAGGTGATGGGGAGGTTTAGATCTAAGGCCCTGTTACTTAATGTAGTTTTGGCCCTATCAATCCTTTTTATCCATTGTGGGGCATGAGATTCATAAATCTTTATAATAGATCAAAGTGTTTTATTGGATATCATAACAGGAAATTACATGCGGATATTCATCAGTAGTCTTGTGCCTTCCTACGTATGTCATATTACTAGAATGTTTTTCATACCTTTCATTCACTCGCAGCTTGTTTATTTATTATTCAGCATGCGTTGTTAAGCACTCCGTACTATATAGAAATGTAGAATAGAGCTTGGTGGGAGAGATCAATTTATAAGCTCTTGTGGGTACTGTTTAGAATATAGATTTATAAGCTCTTGATTTTGATATTATATAAGGCGTTTTAGTTTGGAGTCTACTTCAATGGATGGAGGTCATTTCCTTCTTATAGCGTAAGTAATGTGTCGGATAGATAATAGACACAAGTTGAATGCCCTGCTTATAGTGGAAAGGAGAGGGTCTGCTGTAATGAGAGTTCATATTTGCCAAAACTTCTCCATGTGATACTTATTCATATTTACCAAGTGATGGCTGTTTATTTCGCTGTCATTGACAGTCAGGTATGTATATAGGTTAATGGTTAATGTATTTAATGTTGCTGTGAATATCACTCTTCTTGTAAGAGGTTCAAGGCAGTTGAAGTTCATCCCAAAGCTCTTGTAGACTTCAGAAATTTTTGCAAATCAATGTTATCCGTCGAGTAATATTTGCCCCAACGGTTGATTGAATTGTTCAGTAGCTGCTTTATGTGATGTCTTAAATAGCTTAGAATTCCTCAAGTGTCAAAAATCAGATTACATCATGTTTAGGCTTATGTTTTTCTCCTCAATTTATGAACGATATCACTCATTTTTCAAGATAAGCTAGCCCTTTTTGAGGTTATGGTTTCCTTGTTTCGGCTTCTCAAATGTCCATCCTTGCCATTTGTTGTGTTATTATTTATTATAGTACATAAGCTGTGTCTTGTGTGGCTGGGTCTTCATTGAAGTTATTTGATGTGCTCCTGCATTGTTATTCTTGCAGGCAAACAAGAAAACCCGTAATAGAGCCTATGATGTATTGGTCCAAATTGGTCGTGCATTTGAAGAAGAGGACAGCAGTGGAAAGAAGGGTAGATTACATCAGTTCTTTGACATGGTATGTTTTTTCCTTTCCTTAAGGGCTTGATTTGGATGTGGGGTTTTAGAGGGGAAGGGTGAGGGATGCAAAATCTTCTGTTTCGATCCAAATGGGGTAGGAGGGAAATGGAGGGAGAGGGATTTGGAGGGATCCATTTTCCCTACTATTCTGGTATTCAAACGAGCTCTATATGTTTCCTTCCTATTCATTAGATCATTCAAGTTTTCATTCTCTTATGATAAGTATTTTAATAATACGATAAATGAAGTTTAAGACAAAATAAATGGAACAGTTTCGATAAACATATTTGTGTTACACTTGCAGCCAACTTGGACTAACATAGGTTTCTTTAGGTATTATTAAAATACTCGTCACAAAAGAATAAGGATTATTTTCACTTTGGTGCCCTGATTTGGACTAATTCCACTTTAGCGCCCTGAGATTTGCATAATTCCACTTTAGTGCCCTGAGGTTTGGACTATTTTCCACTTTGGTGACCTATACATAACATTCTTAGTATTTTATACTAAAAGTACTATTTTGAACATAATAAATCAAGCCGTTTTTGCAATATTATGTTAATTATTCAATTTTGTATGTAATTTAATATTCATTTTTGCACTTTATTTTATTGAAAATCTAATTAATTAAGATAAAAGTTTACAATTACATGTTTTAGGTCACCAAAATGAAATTGTATTCAAAACTTAGGTCACCAAACTGGAAAGTAGTCCAAACCTTAGGGCATTAAAGTGAAATTATGCAAACCTCGGGGCACTAAAGTGAAATTAAGTCAAACATCAGGGCACCAAAGTGGAAATTTTCCAAAGAATAAAAACTACTTAAATGATCTATTGAATAGGAAGGCGTAACATTCAGGGAAGCCTTGGAGCGGCCAGTTAAGGTGTGACCAAGAGGTAGGTCACTGGTTCAAGTCCTTGGAGCGGCCTCTTGCCAAAATGGCAAGGGAAGGCTTGTGTCTATTACACCCTTATGGCAGGGCCTTTTGCCGGACCCTCGCCTTGCAGGGACGCCATTGTGCATCGGGCTGCTCTTTTTATTTTGTTTTAAATGAAGTGTTGTTTCAGAATGTCTGATACGCGATACAAAAGGGTAGTTTCGAAAGTAATGTAGGTTTTATAAGATAGTACTACATATATAGTTTTTTTTTTTTTTTTCTGCAATTCACTTGCTCTTGAACAGGTATTAAAACTCGTCCACAACATATATGGCTACTATCAAATAACTCTTAGTTTCTATTATGTTATTTGCCCTTATATGATGCATGATCAAAGGACACCGATATTATGGCCATGACCACATCACAACATACCTAAGAATATTTATCTTAAGAATCAATCTTTGATATTTCACGACGTTTTCTGTAGAAAGTGAACCATCTTGGTCTTAAGCATGGTAATGTTACTACCCCGTTACCCGACCGAGCGTTTGAATGAAATTTGGGCGGTAACAAGCCGACATCATACTCAAAAATGTTCATAGTCATTAGTTTTTGATTTGTAACAATATATTTTTTAGCGACTTTATCTATATAACTTGCTTTTTTCAAGTAGAAATGATGGGTAAATACATTGTCTTTTGTGTACTCAGCCGTTCGCGTTATGTTTCGTGACACTGGTTGTATGGCAGAGTTTGATAATTGAGCCCTGACAATATGGCAGAGAGTTTGATAATTGAGCCCTGACAACATACTTAAAAATATTGACTAATTTAACGATATCCTTTTGCAACTTCATCTATGCATTTTTACATGGTGGGAGAGCCGACACATTTCCGAAATTGTGTGTATTTGTGAAACAAGTTCATTAGAAAGATAGAGTAGATTATTAGCATGAAAAATCTACTTAAATTTGAGATCGCATAATTGAAATGAAAACGGGAGTGTTAACACTTTTGGTAAACAACTTAGAAGTTACGTCTGCATTGGTTGCAAATGTGCAATCCGTTACATTGCATCCCAATACCATGATGTGGGGATCGATTCTGCAACCATGTTCAATTTCTTTTTTCTTTTTTAGAATGGCGTTGAGGGTTGGGAACTTGGGCACATCAATTACTTCTCCCCTTATTGTATATACTATATAGTATTATACATAGCATTGTGAATAATTTATTATACCTTCTAAAGCAGTGTTATTTATATAATATTGATCGTTTGAATTTATTGTGTGAATTTGGCCATTTGAATCATTTTGTTGCAGGTTGCTGGATGCCTTGTTGGCGAAACTCCACATATGATTAGCGCTGCTGTAAAAGGCTTAGCTCGCTTGACTTATGAGTTTTCTGATCTTCTATCTGCTGCTTACCAAGTGCTGCCCCTTTCATTTCTTCTACTTCAAAGGAAGAACAAGGAGATCATAAAAGTATGTCTGTTTGATTGGTCAACCATGAAGGTTTTTTTAAACTTAATTTAAGGATTGTGATTGACCAGTGTTTTTTTTTTGTTTTAGGCTAATTTGGGTCTACTGAAGGTTTTGGTTGCAAAATCACAATCTGAGAACCTGCATAATCATCTAAATGTCATGGTTGAAGGCCTGCTAAAGTGGCCATGTGAAACAAAGAACCATTTCAAAGCTAAGGTCTGTATCCTAAATACTAAAGTTGCTTTATGTTTATTTTGAAGTTATTTAAGCAATTTCAAGTTTAATTTCCGGGTTTGCTCTAGTTTTGTTCTTCAAGTTCTTGTTCTTATTTCCATTCATTTGGTAATTTCTTCTCCCTTGTTTTATTTTGTTATTGTTATTTTCAATTGCTTTACATAATTGCAATCCTCTTCCATTTACATATTGTTATAATGTTTATGCAATTAGAATTCATTGTTATTCGTTTAATTACAAGTATGTGTGAGTAGTTTCTTAATCTAGGGGGTAGGGAAGCCATGTATGTTTAGTTAATTATATTTGTTAAGTTGGAATTTGTTATAGTCATCTAGTTGTCTCTATAATATGCTTGTTTTGTTTTGTTAATCTCCAATTCTTGATCTCAATTATACCTTTATCGACAGTTTTTTTGGTTTTAATTCTGGTTGTCTTTAAAGCCGTCCTTAATTGTTTCGATTTTCTCGTAGGAGTACAGAAAAATCTTAATGTTTCACTTGGACCTTGTTTTAAGATTTTTTTTAATGTTTGGAGTGAATGGTCAATTGTGTTGGTAATTAAGCAGGTCAAGCATTATAAGACAAATCAAGGATTTGAAATTGTTTTATCTGTTTGTGTGGTATGAGATTGACTGGTTTTGCTGATAAAAGCGTTCTTACAATTCCATTTTAAGCTCTGAAGTTGGGACTTTGGTGTTCCCTGCATATATAAGAGAATCTTAATTTGCACTAGCCTTCGCAAATCTGTGGAATTCATCTTTGAGTTCTAAAGTCTGCCTTTGATTCATTGCTAGGTTAAACATCTGCTAGAAATGCTTGTGAAGAAGTGCGGCCTTGATGCTGTGAAGGCTGTGATGCCTGAAGAACACATGAAGCTTCTTACTAACATTCGCAAGGTGTGATGAATTATTTTATTATAGTGTCTATTTCCGTGTGTAAATGACGCTGTTTATGTATTTTCCTGTATTTGCTTGTTGATTATATTCAGATAAAGGAACGAAGAGAGAAGAAATTTGCAGCCAGTTCAGAGACGGGATCTTATCAGTCTAAGGCAACCACATCCAGGTAATTTTTTGTAGTCAGTGCTTCTTTGATCTGATCTTCAATTTTATCTCTTCCAAGACATTGTTACTCTTTATACAACACTGCAACTAGGGACGCCAATGGGATGAAACCATACCGGATCCTGCTGCATCCATTAACATTTCATAGGTCCTAAAATTCTTAAACCATATTCGGATTTGTCAGTTCAATGTCCAACTAATCCAACTAAATTTGTGAAAAGTTGCCTATTTTTACAGATCTAGATCTGAAGTAAAACTGACCCCAGATATTTTCTAACCTAAATCCGTAGTCCAAAAATATAAGATCTAGAATGGACTTTGTTAGAGTCAAGATCCTTTGTTGTCCACTTGTCCCCCATCTGCAACAGTCAATCTACGAAAACTCTATCTGGGAAGGAGTATCCAGGTGTCCTTGACAAATTAAGTACTTGTTGAGGAACTTTTAGCGAGTGTTTGAAGTCACATTTTATGTGCGGCCGCAGGCATGGCTAGTAAAGCAAATTGAAAGATATATTTGCTCTGTTATTTATGACCTAACTATTTACACATATATAATTTTGTCCTTTGTAGACGAAGTGAATGGGGTCACACAAAAATATTCTCAGACTTTGGTGAAGAAACAAGCAATGCTGATACATCAATTGGTCGACGGAGCATGTTGTCTTCAAAAATGAAATCAAATGCATCTTCTTTAAGGTTGGTCCGTGTTTTAGAACTCTATGTTGTAGTCTCTGATATCTCTTAGGGGTCGTTTGGTTCACTGCTTAGGAATGGAATGGATTGGGATGAGAGACCATAGAAGTATGAGATTCTAATTTCATACTTTTCAAAACATGTTTGGTTCATTAGAGAAATAAACATAAAGGAATGGAGTTTGAATCTATGGGGGAGGGGGTGGGTATGGGATTCCAAGAGGTTGGGGTGGAGATAGCAGGATTCTAACTCCATTCCAAAATGCCCCAACCAAACACTAGAATGATTAAAATCCATTCCATTCCAAACCTCCCAACCAAACACCCCCTTATTTCTAAAGAAGAAAATCCTTTATTTTTGGCACTCTCCATTTTGGAAGTGTCTGCTTTATTCAACAAGGAGTCCACTGTCTCTATGGCAGAGGGTAATATACAAAATGTTTCCCAATTTGCATGAGTTAAAAATGTTGTTATAAAGGAAGAATATTTTTTTTAAGCGAATACGTCATTTCGTTAATAAAAAGTCACAAGGACATCTACAACATATATCAAATTTGATCGGATACAAATAAAGGAATACAGAGTAATATTTTGGGAATTCAGAAAATCTAGAACAATACCAACGTCATCAATGTCTTGAGAGTTCTCGCAAATGGTGGGTAAGGGGGTGTCCAATGTACAAAATAAACCAAACTACGTAACACTGGTTTTAACAACACATGGAGGTTGTTTTCGGATGACCCATGACCCATAATGAGAATTGAGAATTGTGTATGGAATAGAATGTAGTATTTGGCTCCATTTAGCTCATTCATAGTAAAAATTGTGAGTATTTGGCTCCACTTTGATATTGAAAGTTTTATCATAGTAAAATGGGAGCATGGGGTATAGATTGCACATTTCAAATAAAGTAATCCAAAAATACTTGGATTCCAAAGTGTATTGTGTACTGAATTAAACTATATGTCTGGTAACTTGTATGTCAAGGAAAACTACAAAATCAGGGAAAACCCTATCAGAGGACTTCCTTCACCAGATAGAGGACGAACCCCTTGATCTTCTGGACCAGCGGAAGACAAGGCTCGCTCTTCGATCAGGGAGCCATCTGAAAAGGAAACACGATTCTGATGATGAGTTGGAGATTGATGAAGATGGGAAACTTATTATTCCTGATGAAGGAAAGCTAAAGAACATGCAATCTTCTGATCATGACTCTGATGATGATGAAAGAAGTGAAGTGGCCAGCTTTGTCTCTAAGAAATCTAACAAAGGTGAGAAGCGGAGAAAGACATCGGAGTCTGGATGGGCTTACACAGGAAAGGAATATGCAAGTAAGAAAGCACGTGGGGATTTGAAAAAGAAGGGAAAACTTGAGCCGTATGCATACTGGCCACTAGACCGGAAAATGTTGAGTCGGAGACCGGAGCATAGGGCTTCCGCAAGGAGGGGAATGGCTAGTGTTGTTAAGTTGACAAAGAGGCTTGAAGGGAAAAGTGTCGCAAGTGCACTTGCTGATAGGGGCAGCAAGTCAAAGAAAGTAAACAAGAAGAGATGATGGGTGGGAGTGTGAAGTTATGCCGTAGATGTGTCTGGTATTTATTCTTTTGTAGGTTTTAGAAATATAGAATACATGATTTCCCCTTTGTAGACTGAAGTGTCGAAATTTTGGTCAAATGTGATCCACTTTTTTTTTTTAATCTCAATTAATATTTGAATAGGTACAATGCCTTCTGTCGTCTGAATAAGCTTTTTTTACCTTTTGCGTGTTCTGTAATTTTGACTCTTGTATACATACAGTTTAAAGAGTATATTGCAGCTCTTGTATACAATGGCAGAGTTTCAATGTGTTGAGTCAATTTGAAGGTGTATCATCGGGTAATGTTGAATTGAATCATTTTCGAAGATTGTTTGCTATCATTTGGGTTAAGGTTGTGTTACAAGAGAGTTGCTTCAGCGTATAGGTGGAGAAAAAGGCAAAGCAGTGAAATGGACAATAGCGTATTGTGCCGTACTTGAACGTGCCCAAACAATTCTTCCACCTGAACCTTATTTATTGGGTTGTGCTTTTCACATACGAATTTTACTCTTTTACCTTGATTTTTTTACCAATTTACCCTTCTCATTTTTTCCTCTTTCACCCAACATTGGTTTTCCTTCACCTCCTTTCGCTAAACCTCCCACCGATAACCACTTTGTTTGACCATACCCCGGTCGAGCCAACCTCGGTTTCCCTTTCTCCGACCATTCCTTGTCCAACCACCCTGCTCCTTTCCGATGACCTCGCACTTGGATAGGATGGGGTGACTTGATTTCTTTGATATTTTTTGTACATGAATTTATTACAAATTGAGTAATGAAGGGGTCAAGATTGTATCATATGCACTCTTCCGCTTCCCTGCTCCTTAGTTTTTGATTATTATTATTATTTTTTTTTTCTTTTTGATGAAATGTAACCTTAGTTTTAGATTGTAATCATCAATGTATTAATTATGGAACTGGAAAAATAGTTGGTATTAGGAAACCTGATAAAGGGTTGTTAATTTGTATTAGTTTACATTTTTGAATTATTTAATGGGAATAATCCCAAGCATTGTCCATCTGCTTATAATAATCCAAACTACGTTTTAACTTACAATAATCCCAAATATAACTACGTAATTTATTTTTGCAGTACATATTTTACACTTCGCAGTACAATTTGTACCAAATTTTCCATTTGTCTACTCTTAGCCAAAAAATATCAAATCTAATCCTCTCTACTTTCTCTCTATTGTTTCATTCATAACTTCCTTCAATCTCATTCAAATTATTCACTTATGAATGATTATTCGAATATAGAACAATAATTAATTCACTAATCCATTTTTAATAATTAAATTGACTTTTTATTATAGTTTTTATTTTTTAATTAGGGTTTATGTTCAATTTAATTATTGTTAGTTAGTGTGGGATGTTATGGATATTGGTGTAGTCGGATGTCATCGGTGACATAGGCAAGCGTCGCCGTCAAGATGGATGACAAGGTGTTTGTCGGATTCCGTTCGACGGGCCATCATATGTTGTACATTTTAAAAAATAGAGTAGTAAAAAATAAACGTAGTACACGACAACAAATGTAGTCCAATTGTGCATATGTATTTAGAATCAACGTACTGCATTAAACAAAAATCCGTTCGACACTTGGACAAGACGGCATGTGTAGTGCACAAATTGCATATGGAGCACAACGTACTACATTTGCTAATCTGGTAATTTCTTTTTTTTTTTTTACTCTTTTATTCTTTTTCTAATTCACACAATCACTTCAACCTACACTACCAAAATCAGGCTCTTCAATTCACCATTATCACCAACACCAAATCAACTCATTCAAGCTTAAATTAAGAATAACTTTACCACCATTAACACGACCTAATGAACCACCATAAAACCCTTCACCTCCATTAACTTTACCTGCTAGTAGTTTTGTTGATTGCTGGTACACCACTAACACCAGTTTTTGTGGTGGATGACGGAGCTTCTAGTTTTAGAGGTTGATTCGACTCGGTTGTTGAATTGGTTTTAATTGAAATGGGGATTAATCTAACGAAGGCTTCATCTTGTTGTAGATAAGTAGTAGAGGTCGACTTCACTTTGAAGCTGCACAATTCCAGAAGAAGGAACAGAAGAATGTGGATTTGGGAATTGGGAACGAGGGAAAGATGGTTTTGGGAAGATGAAGATGGAGGTTATTATTAATATTATTATTAATTTTTTTAAATTGAATGCCACGTCAATTTTTACCTGCCGAGTCTATTATGAGAAGAGGGTGTTAATAGTGCGGATTATTGTGAGATTTAATGAAGTTACGATTATTTTCAGAAGACCCTCTATAGTTTGGATTATTCTTGTTAATTAATCCTACATTTTTTGTAATCATAAATGTATTATGTAATTATGTCTGTTGAATAACATCATCTTATTGCCAATTTTAGGACACGTTGTATCATGAACCCTAATTGAGATTCATTGATATATAACAAATCTATCAATTTTAGTAATAAACCCTAATAATTTCAACAATACAAATTAATAATTGAGGAATAACTAAATTACTTCACTAATTGGAAAATTATGACCCATTGTTCAAACATTTAGAGCACGTAAATTCGATTTTAGGGGAAAAACTATTTAGATTTAGGAATGATATGGAAAATTAATAAAAAAGTGTGAAAGAGTAAAATCTGCATGTAAAAATGTAATTCCGTATTTATTTGTATTTCGGGGGTGTACTAGCGTACCATGGCCAGATGGACCGTGCCGTGCGTGGGATAGGCACGGTTTCTTTTCTCAACTTTACCACGTCGGGTCATGCTAAAATGGCTTGGAGAAGAAGATATTGGGCCAATCCTGCATTTGTTTTTTACAAGGAATGCTTAAAAGAATTTTAGGAATAAAATTGCCTAAAACAGTAGAGGAATGACTCATGAAGGAACTTCCAATATCTTTAACCCTTTAAAAGGGAAGATTGTGAGTATCAATAATAAAATTTCAGGATTCAACAAATGAACTAATTCTGAGAATTCTACTCTTAGAATAAGGCAATGATAACTTGCAAAAAAACAGGTCTCTATTACACATCTACATCCATGAAACAACAAGAATTCGATGTAGAAACTGGGCTGTCCCATGATACAACAGTTGAACGTATAAACTCCAGACGAGAGGTGCTTTTCAACCCAGCTTTCTTCGTCTCAAAGACGGCTTTCATATTCAGATCAAATACAAAATAACCCACTATTGCCGTACGCCTTGAGGCACATTTGCCCTTGTAATTGTAAGATATAGCAAGCCATGAACATCCACCCTGCATAAAAGCACAAATGCAATTTCAGGTGGTGAATGACAAACTCGTTTCCCCCAAAACCTTCACAATGAAAACAGTCCAACTCTTACGGCAGTGACAAGCCTATGTTACTTGGGACTCTTACATTACCTCAGCATACACGAGTCCAACAATCGACATTTGGACTTAGGAATGAGTGGATGACAATTGGACTACTTCCTTTCAAGTAAAAACATGGCAAACGAGTTGTTTGGGTCGATATGGGTATATCAATGCAGGTTATTTCGGGTACTCGCCAGGTTGAATTGTAGTCCAGTGATTTTTTTTTTGTGGGTCAATTTGAGTTGGATCTGATCGGGCAAATTCAGGTTATTCTTTTTTGGGTACAGGTCACCAGTTTTGCCTTAATTCAAAAACGTAAGATTTTCTTCTGAAAAAACAATGCCGGTGTCTAAAAAGGTAGTCGGCACATGGATACACATGACGCACCCATATATGATTCTTCTAAACGAGTTTGAGCAACATAGGTACTGACAAGTAACAAATGCAACATCAACCTGTATCCACTAGAAGGTTGCTCTTACTAGGGCACTCGCTTTTAGTAAACAGTTCACCGAAGAACAGACTGTTAACAAATTTTGTGGCTGCTAAATAACAGAACTGTAATTTGTATCTTATTCCTCGCCGTTTTATATCAGAAAGTCTCACTCACAAGAATTTAAAAAATCAAAGATAATCAAATGACAGAAGAGAAAAGCTTCAAACCTGACAATCTAGCATTGTTCTAGAGCGAGGTTCTAGGAGGATAAATGAACTACTTGTATGGAGCAAAAATAATTGAAGAGTTCTGACCACCAAACCCAAATGAATTGGATAAAGCTGCCTTCACATTAAATCTTTCTTTCTTTGGGCCGACCAGTAAGCTAGTATCCTGCTTCGATAATTTCAAGTTAGATATTCAGATCTCACAGAACAAAAATAACTCATTTTATCGACAAAAGTTGCTCCAAACCAATGCATCTCCACATTAGTTGAAATAAAAAAAAAAACAAAAACTGTTTCTAGATAAACTGAAGTGTATTAACAACAGAACGATAGCATGAGTCAGAGTACAATAGGGAACATGCTAAGGCGTGATAACATCATGCACTACAGAAAAAATTAAAAAAATCACTATCTTAAATCCCTCTAGAACCATCCATTCAAGACGACAAGAAAAAAACAACTGAAGCCTTCACTACAGATTACAGAGATAGCACAACAAGAAAGCAAAAGAACAAGAACAAGACCACATACCACGCCTTCGTCAGGATTTTCAAGGTTGATGTTTGGATGCAGCCATCCTGTCCGTATTGCCTGCATAAAAACCAGCACAAAAGAGAGGTGTTGGTCAGTGCTCTCCTTTAAGGTTCTTTTAAATGGACTTCCAATAGAAATTGAAATGTGAATGCCACTAGGATCTTAGATCACCTTTAGCCTCAATCAAACAATAGTAATTGGCCGAAAGGGAATGTTGAAGACTAAATCGAACAACCACATTCCCTCACGCATGGCGCCAATGAGTTTTTATAGTCCACTAAATAATAGTTAATCTTACTTAATCTATTCAAATCAGTTTTCCAACTTAACCTGTACAGTTGCAACAGCTTCAATAGCACCAGCTGCTCCAAGAAGGTGACCAGTCATGGATTTTGAAGAATTTATCTTCAACTGTATACCAGAAAACTTAATTAGATTCAAAGAAGATATTGCTACTTCTGTTTTACAGTGTTCTTACAGTCTGACTTTTTGAGGTCAAAATTTTTAAACTTCGCCTGTAAATGTGTAAAATAAATCTATAGTTTGATGCTAAAATATGTATATTATTTGTTGTCAAAATAATCTTTCACAAAAAAACATACTCTCGTAATATTTAAGTGCAAAAAGATATGGTTAAAGTTCATCTTAGAGACCACGTATAGTAAGATGAAAAGAACATTGTGAAACAAATGTCGATACCTCAGGATTGTCACCAAAACAGCGGACCAAAGCTTGGTACTCCTTTAGATCTCCCATTGGTGTTGATGTCGCATGTGCATTCACATAGTTAATATCTTCTTTGGCAAGACCAGCCTCAGCTAAAGCTTTCTCAATGCAGAGAGCAACTCCAACCCCTTTTCTCGAAGGTACAATGAATAATAGTTTGAATTAATTTGAAATTTTCAAATAGGGTGATTACACACAAAGCAGCTTAAATGTTAAAACCATAATAGTTAATGCAAGAAATCTGACAAGTAGAATATTAGTTTAGGTATAGAGCTGCAGTTGGTAATGCATAGAACTCTATCTTCACACTTCTCACATTGAAAGAAGTAAAGAATATCTCAGAGTCATCATTTGATTCAAACTTTGTACAAAATAATTACAGAAAGTTTAACTACAAAGGCGTGCATACAGTTTTCTGTCATGCTCTTCCCATAATTGCATATTTATCCGGTTCTTTGAGGTTGGTGTAAGTGTGTAACCATTGATGCCTGTACTTCATGATATTTGAATAATGAAAAATCTTTTCTTGCCAAAAAAATAAAAAAGCTAAATTCAAATAAAGAATTCCCTCTTCTCATATCAAAACCAGGCAGAAGATATCCTTCTCATTACTTCATGACATGTAAGAGAAAATATATTGCAGAAGTATTTTGAGATCACATATGATAATGAAAGATGTCTGCTGACAATAAAAACTCTGAAAGTACCTTGTGGGTGAGGCTCCGTCATGTGATACGCATCGCAAGTGAAACTTCCACCCAAAAATTCTGCATAAATATCTGCACCTCTTTCCTGCAGGCATCAAAATGCATTAGTGATAAAAAAACACACATGTACTATTGATTAATTACTCCACAAAAGAAGTGTCAAGCACTTAGTACCAAAGCATGATCTAATTCTTCCAGTAGCAGAACCCCGGCTCCTTCTCCCATAACAAATCCATCACGATTCTGTACAAAACCACATAAAGGTCATGTTAAACATCCTCATACCCACTAGCACACGTAGAAATTGTCCTTTGAAAGATTTACGATGAATTTTTCAAAATTACTATAGTTTTTCTTTTGATTAGGTCTGGTGTTGTAGAAGAGCAGGAATATATGTAAAAGTGCACGGGCTGTGCATCGTGTAATGCTAATCACCTTCTTCCTCTCATTTATATTGTCTACATTTGACTTTAGTGGTCAAATGATCTCGAATTTGACCGGTATATTCTCAAAAACAGTGGTTACAACCTGTTACTTTTTTGATAGCTCAAACATGACAAATTTTCATTGTAGTTCTACACAAGAGAATTAATGGTCACAGTTGACACGATTGACCAACAAAGACAAATGGGGCCAATAAACTTTGGACATAAATAGTACTTTACGAAAAGTAACACAGCTCGTTCACAGGAAAACACAAAATGTTGAGAATGTGAATCATACAGCATCCCAGGGACGTGAAGCTCTGGTGGGGTCACTGTTCCTCTGTGAAAGCGCTTTGCAGGCCACAAACCCGCCCAACCCTGTTTGAAACCGTTGGTTAACAACGAATATGTAGTACTGGCTAAGTGTATGAAATCGGAAAGGTCAATATATGTACCGATTGGTATTATTGCTGAGTCTGAGCCACCACAAAGCATTAAATCCTGCATTTTCTCAGAAGGATTATTTGGGAGATATTAGTTCTATTAAAGATATATACACAAATAAACTGTGTTCCCACGTCCAAAAAATGAAGTTGCACTTACAGCTTCCCCTCTAATTATGTGGTTTGCAGCATTCAAGATACAGAAGTTGCTTGTCGCACAAGCAGTTGAGATAGAATAATTCGGGCCCATCCACCCCTGTTGTTAATAAGAATTGAGCAAATAATCAAATATAATACACACATTCCAAAATCAGCTTCTAGGTATTAAACACATAATGAAGGGCGACTCACCAAGTCTATTGCAAGCATGGCGGATCCCATATTTGTTGTCGCAAAAGGTACACAAAAGGGGTTCATCTTTTTATATGAAATACGAAGAGCTTCTATTGCCTCGTAGAAAACCTGCTCGATTATAACACGAGCCAAAGTGAAAAATATTATCTCGGCAACAGAAGCATGACTAGAAATTACTTTTGAAGCAAGTAGATTCACACAAATCTCATGAGAGTATGAGACCAAACTAAACCAATTGAATATTCTTCCCCTTGGTCATCAAAGATTTTTATTTAGATAATTATCTCATTTTATATACCCATTTATACAAAAGAGAAAAAGGAAATCAGCAAAGCCAGACACGAAGGTTTGGAATCTGAAATCCAGTTAGATAATAATGAATATTCAGTATGGCTAGATACTTTCTTTCATTGTCAAGTTGTCAACAAGGACAACTGAAAATGAAAACTTCATACCTTCATTCCACCCATTCCAGACCCAATAAGAACTCCACATTTTGACTTATCTAATTCATTCATCATATCCTCCGTAATTCCACTGTCTGCCAAAGCTTTCTTCCCCGCAGTCAGCATATACAACATGAACTTGTCCATTCTTTTTGAAAGTTTAGGTGCAACCCATCCTTCAGTTGAAAAAGACTTGATTTCTCCAGCAATTCTCTACTCATACATGTAAAAGAGACGAAAAGAGATGAGAAATCAAAGGATAAAGACAGAAAACTAAGGAGCAAATCAAGGGAAAGTTGCTAAAGTGACTTACTGTAGGAAAAGAGGCACAATCAAAACTCTCTATCTCACTAATGCCACTGACACCCTCGAGCAAGTTATTGTAGAAGACATCAATTTCATGTCCTAACGGGCTCACCACACCCATTCCTGTCACAACAACACGCCTTTGCTTTGTAACGGGCTTCTTTTTTGTTGTGGCTTCCATTGATGGCTCAACTGCCGCAGCCATCGTTCCACCTGAAAAGCAGGAGTATATTATGAACAGGTCCAGAGATTGCTGCCACACATTACTATTGTTTTGTCGTCAAATAGCATACCAATAGAAAATATGATAACAAATGTAATAAATACAAATTATAAGGTAATTGGGTTGTGAGCTCAGCTAGCTTGTAAGGCTCGGTAACTGAATCACACGTGTGAGTCCTGACTCGTGAAATATAAGTACCAAATGGGGCAATGGCCTCAAATGACGGGGAGAAGGGGTTAGATGTATGCAACATCGCAGCCTAACCCTTGTGTTAACAACACAAGGCGGCTTCGGATGACCGAAATAAGTGAGTCATTTTCCACCACTTAACAATAAAAAGAAACACAGACACTTAAGTGAGTTATTTTCCATCATTCAATCATAATTCAAAACCCAAAAAAAAAAAACAGTGCCTTTGGTTCTATTGAAAATGGAGATAAAAAAAAACACATCAGAGCCAAGTAAGAAAAAAATATCACATGCTACCACAGTCTAGAAAGGGCATATTCATGCATCCTAAAAGTGAAGAAGAGACGACTCCACAAACAGTTGCATTATAAAAGAAATAATTGTTTGGCACGAATGCTCCATAACACGCAAGTAGCTTACTAGAGGTGGATAGAAAGTCTAAACCAGAATCAATGTGTTGTCCAACAAAGAAGGACAACACCACAAATACTAAAACCATTTCTACCATTGACAAGTCTAATGATGTCCTAATGTAGTATGCATGCCACAAGACAAGCCTCTAGAGGATCCAAGATAGTCTAAAGGGGGTTGAATAAAAGGCAATCACAATTACTGAGAACACTTGCTCTCGAATGAGACACAAGTAAATAATGCATGCTGCCCCTAGAGTCAAAACTTTACTATCCTTTAATCTTGGAATATAACGGCATAAAGTAAAATGGCTCCCTAAATGGCATGTACTTCTTCACATTGTGAAGTAGTCAACGATCAATGCAAATTGCAACGCGAAACAACCTATCTGTGATTTAAACACTAAGGGCAAGGTTTCATATGTCAGCTAGGGCAAGGGCTTTTGAGGCGCTGTGTTAATATTGTTGTTGTTGGTACCCCCGCTGTCAGCAAACAGGACCCTAGCTGTACATTATGTTTGAATGAATAATTTCTTCACGCAGGCTGGACAGATGCTATTATCATCCTCTATCTTCATAAATACACATGATTTAATGTCACAACCATGAATCAAAGACAAACTAGAAAGGTACATGGCAAATGTAAACAGTATATACATGGGACCATGAAGCCCAACAGAGATCATTTACTTCTGCCCCTACCGTCCTTAAATTGGCTCACTGATAAAGTTCAGTCAAGAACAGGAAGTCCCTGCAATAATCGCTATCGTACAAGTTTAATAATAAGTAATAAATTACACTTTCATAGTTACATATATCCTCCACAAACGTAGTCAATTCACACATTAAACTTCTGAAAATCACAGTGATTGTGTCACTGAAGAAAAGGATAATGCAAGAAAGAGAAATACGAGAGCCTAAATCCCATCGTAAGCATGTTACCAACCATGTTAATGCTCATGGGTGACAAAACAACTTAATTCAGAATAACAAAAACATCCCCTCACACAAATTGCATGAAACAAAGTTCTTAGTCACATAGAATCACTCACGTTTCACCAACTTTAGCAAAATCTATGACATACGTTTATGTCAAATTATATCACTACACTCAACCAACACACACACATCTTCATCTTAAATCCCTTTTAATATACACAAACATAGAATCTAACGAAACCCCATCTCATACATCATTACCCAGTGCAGGTGCGCACCCAGTAAACAAAATAGCGGCTACAGATTCCCTCGTCATTCAAATAAGAAAAAAACATACTCCGTGCATCATAACAACTGTATACCTCAAACACCACACACACACAATGACAGAAACATAGTACAGAACAAAGATTAAAATAATCAATTAATTAATAAATTAATATAAATATAGTGATTAAAATAATAAAATAAAGTACCTGAATGAAGAGCTCGATTACTCCGCCTGTGTTTACGGGAGATATGACCAAATTTGGATCCAAAAAAAGATGAAAAACCGTAATCACCCAAGAATCCCAAAACAGCATTATCATTATTATGATCATGATGATTACGATTACGATTATAAAACTCATTACAAGGCTCAAATGCTAAACAAGAAGACATCAAGCCATGTATACTAGAAGATCCACCATTTAAGGAAGAACTCATCATTTGTGCAACACCATTTCTACTACTGCTACATTTAAACTCTCTTTTCTTCTTACTTCTTGGAAAGCACGAAGATGAAGAAGAAGATGAAGAATGTCTGTGTTTTCCACCATTGTTATTGTTGTTGTTGTTGTTACTAGTGTTAGTAGAACTACAAATGCACGCAGCAACAAACCACGTGCACAGTGGAGACGCCACCGTGTACGTCGCCATTAAAGACCCACCAAAGAAAATGAACAAAGGTTGGAAGTTTATACAGTGTAGAGTATACCCAGATGGAAAAAATGAAGAAAGTTTGAAACTTTTATATTAAAATAATACAGTAAAGTTGGTATTTAATTGCGTCGGAGAAAATTATGCAAATGCTGGAAAAATGAGGGTGGTGAGATGATGGAATTAGGGTGTGTGTGTTATGTTATTGGGAAGAAGTAAATGAAAGGGCATTTGTTGAAATGGAGAAGTGGGTATTAATGTATGGGGAAAAAAAAGAGTGGTTGTGAGTCTTGTGACTAGATTCAATCTCAATTATAATCAAGACTTGAAAAGATGACACTATCTCAATTTTTTTTTTAAAAATGGTCTAAATAGTATAGAAGACAAGAGAAAAATGAAATAAATTCTTATTTTTTGGTACTTTGAAAATAAAATAAAAAGAGGAAATGTTTATATTCTAAGGACCATCCCATATGGATGACATAGATATGCCGAATCAATTGACCCCAGACGACTGGAGGATTGTAATGATTATTGAGGTGTCTAACTGTCTATCACATGCTCAAGCAGGTTGGAGGCGTTTATGATCTTTAGGGAGGCCACATTTTTGGGCTTTCAACTATTTTTCACATGTGTCAAGTTCCCAATGGTGACACATAACGCTTGTCTTTTCGACTATTTGGATGGCTATATCTTATATGAATAGTTTCATGACTAGACAAATGCTAGAAAATATATATATAGAGAGAGAGAGAGAGATAGAACATCTGAGCATTAAAGTGCATGTGGTGAACTTAGAGACAAATGAAACATAATGGGTTAGAGTTTTCAACTCTCAAGAAGTTGTTCAGGAAGAAGCTTTACCATAACCCACTAATCAGCCTAGACCTAAATCTTCTCCACAACCTAATCCCAAATTTCCTCCACACTCTACACCTCAATCTCCTCCACAACTTACCCCCAAATCAACTTTCTTTAAATTTAACCTCCTCATTTAACCAAGAGCCTTTAGCAAGACATTCCCAATTAAATAAGGTTGTTACCATCTCAGTTACCGATGTAATGCATATCGAAAGACAGACAATGGCAGAGTATTTAAAGAGTTTACTGCATTACATAAATAAATTGTCTTAAACTTGTCTTACAATCCAAAACCAATCAATGGAAGACAATCTAATACAGCGAAAGACTAATTAATCAAACTAGAAGCTAAATGTCAGACGGTTCTACGGATGGTGCTCACGAGTCACGTCCCACGCTCCCCACTAACATCCAATAGCACAACTCACAAATCAACACTTGTATGACTCACTACTCCGTATTTGTCGGAAATATCAAATGAATCATCAAAGAGTTGAAAATAGTTGACACAAGAACGCACACAGTCAACCAACGGTTGAGTAGGGACACGTTACCCAATAACAGTAACGGTAAAAGTGTGAAAATTAGTGATCAACAACAATGATAACGCGACAATATAATAACTGAAAGTAGCCCGATCTCACGTGTCACATGTGTCAACCGTCCGAGCATCTCTGTCATTGCAGAACCCTCTTAACATCGTGCTCGATTTCGATGTGGTGCAACCCTTTAACACCGTACATATCGGCATCACATACAATATACACGCCTCAGTACAATATACACAATAATAGTAAGATTCATACCAACCATCTCAATTCATTATTCGCAACAATAAGATTATTATCTCACATAAGTCACCATAAGACAATTCACCACTTGTAGGCATGATTCGGTCGAGTACGCCTTTGTACTCGGTCGACTTCCCCTAAAAGTCAACTCCAACTATTATGTTATCAATATCAGCTGTTCCTGCAATAAAAATACGTCGTTCGAAGTCCGAGGAGCGTCCCGGAACTCGTCACTAGTTAGCCTTTCCTCACGAGTCCACTAAATACATACTGAAGGTACAACCACGTTCTAACTACTTGCACTTCACTAGCTATTGACTCAGAACACGCATCTATACCTGGTAGCCTTATCTCTATAGCTTGTACATACCAAAGTTCAAACAATTTAACAATTTAACAGTTACATCAGCACATTCTCTACTTCACACCATTACTTGCACATTTACCCCTATGTCAAACATTCACCACTCGTACTCCGTATCATGGCACTCGTTTACATATGAGATACGCACCACCGCATACATAAAAAAATGTTCGGCACATAGCACACAAGTAAACTTCAACACAGTATCCCATCCCGAGTTTACCGGCTTAAGCACATTGGGGTCGGGTTCCTGGAATGAGGGCGTCTTCTCGCCCAAAACCAATCATAAGGGGATCCCAACATACATACACCAGGTTCATTTTAATTGACTCCTTATGTTCATTAGGTTCATTGGTTACAGGTTCCAAAATCGTCGCTCTAATACCACTTTGTAACACATCCACTTACCAGGGAGCCTTAACTAGACCTTCCCTAGTAACCAAGCGTACTACCATCTCGGTTGCCCGAGGAAAGTACGTATCAAATTGACCATCCGAGAACATACGTTAATTACTTTACAACATTATAAAGAAAATTGGTGAAGCACAAAACTATACAGAATAAGATATCCTACAACTGGCGACATTATAACAACCACTGATATCTCTACGTCAGCGATCTCCCATCCTCATAGCAACACCATAACAAATAAGCATCCAACACAACAACTACACCTGTAAGACCGTCTGCTCACCATCCCCGAATGAATCATCACAGTTTCAAAATCACAACGGGGTCAGTAAACTGCACAACAATATACAATTTAAAGCATAAAACCAAACATCCAAGACAATCAGTAACCTTCACCTCCAATCTCCATAACAACCAGTAAGTGACTACACACCGAGGTGTGTAGCCCTGCTAGTGGGGACCGCAACCTTACCACCAAAATCCCCACTTACACAAGAGTGAACCCAGTTCCTTAATGTGCACATCCCTCTTGCGCCGAGAGAATGCAAGAGGCGAACAATGGGGGGTGAGAACAACTCTCGCAATGACTCACAAACCATTTCCAAATCCAACAACCACCACCATACCATAACATACAACAACCACAACAAGTACATATCATAACCAGTACAAAGATTGTCACATCAATCATACACTATTCCACTTCCAACTGAGTAGAGAAACCCTTCTTGATAAGCAATCCAAGAAACGTCAATCAGCGCACTCATGGTCACGATACACCGCTACCGACACCTACAACGACGATACAACCAGATTACACACAACCATAACCCTAACCCAAAACCGACAGATGGTGACGATGACTTCCCTTATCGGACGATTGGACAACTAGGCCGGAGTCGGCATACACATCCATTTCTATGTACCTAGCTAGTCATCCTACCAAGGGTTGCGTTACTGTCTAAGTGTATAGGGTCTTGTATGGCATTGTGTAGTTAGATAGTCACTTCCTCGGATGTCGTGTT
>VHZZ01001389.1:11643-29677 GCA_009801015.1 Silene noctiflora | reverse complement strand
AATGTCTTTTTGCATGCATGTTACATAGATCTAAAGTACTAAATTAAAAGTAATTTGGTAATCTAATTAGAGAGTCTAATTAGAGGTCTATGGACATTCATCTTACTGTAGAGGTAAGGGTCCTTATATGGGCCCTTCCTTGGCATTCAGTACAATAAAACCCTAGATTTCTCATCTAAGGGCTGGGATTAATTATTATGATACAAACAAAGCTCTTAATTTATCTTACAAATGGCTATAAAGTAAACTAATCCAAGCTGAAAAGAGGACAAAGGGTATTGCATGTGACAGTGACAAGTTGAGAATTTGCTAGTTGGTCTTCTTTGGCATGGAGCATGAGGACGAGTTCCATTAATTCAATCCTTGACTTGCTCTAGGTTTTATCTAAGGAAAATGGCAAGACTTTGTAAAAGAACTTTTGAAAATAGTTCCCCCTTGCTTAGCTACAAATGGCAATTAACTTAATGTTTTTCCTGTCTTCTTCTGCAGTCAGCTTCAACTTTTTTTTCTGTGAATTGCAAGGTGAATTGGCCCTAAATCCCTTGGACTTTTTGGAATTAATTGAACAAACTTTCAGCTGGCCATGGAGGCAGATGGTGGTTTGTCTTGTACTGGTATCTGTTGGCCTCCAAAGAGGGCCTTGCAATGGTTGTTGTTAGGCCAAGGTTACTGTGATGGTTTTTTAGTTCCTGGTTTGAGCTAGGTTAGGCCTCGGCTCCTAATGCTTCCTCCCTTGGTTGAACCGGGCTTGTACTCAAGCCTATAACCTCCTCATTCTCCAAATCATAATATGAACTAAGATCTCCCACATTAAAGGTGTCATGCACCCCATAGTCATCAGCAGGTCAACCTTGTATGCATTTGAACCAATTTTTCCAATAATTTCAAAGAGGCCATCAACTCTTGGCATCAACTTATTCCTCCTTCTTGTGGGAAACCTTTCTTTTCTCAGATGAACCCAGACCAAATCCCGTGCCACAAATTCTTTCTTTTTCCTAGGCATCTTGGATGGTGCCTTGTATCTTTCATTAGCCTTCTCAATCTATTTTCTGAGTGCTTCATGTAGTTTCAACAGCTGCTCAGCTCTCTTCTTGGCATCTAAATTAAGTTCTTCTCTTGGCACAAAAGATAGATCTAAAGGCATCAGTAGATTAACTCCATACACTTCCTCAAATGGACTGTAACCAGTAGTAGTAGATGGTGCCCTATTGAATGCACACTTAGTTGCAGCAAGCTTGAGATCCCAATCCTTCAATGTTTTACTAACAAGATACCTTATTATCCTTCTAGAGTCTTATTATTGACCTCAGTCTGGCCATTTGTTTGAGGTGGTGGGAGGTACTGAACAAGAGCTTAGTTTTCAGAAGCTTTCACAAGGTTTTCCAAAAATAACTCATGAACTTGGTATCCCTATCTGAGACAATTATCTTTGGGACCCCATGAAATATCACAATTTCTCTTAAGTAGAGTTCAGCAAAATTGGCAGCATCCTCGATCTTCTTACAAGCCACAAAGTGAGCCATCTTACTAAACCTGTCAACAACAACCATGATAGAATCCTTACCCCTATATGTCCTGGGTAAGGCAACCACAAAATCCATGCTCACATCCTCCAATGGCTTTACTGGTACTAGCAGTGGAGTATATGGCCCAGCCTGGAACGAACTTTTGGGCTGCTGACACACTGAACACCTCCTGAGAATAATATGAGCATCACCCATCATTTTGAGCCAATAGAACTTGTATTTGAGTATTTCTAGTGTCTTTTGGACCCCAAAATGTTCTCCCAGACCTCCTGAGTGCACTTCCATTATTAATAGATCCCTGTCAGACCCCCTTGGTTCACATAGCATGTGGCCTTGGAACAGAAAGCCCTTCTGCAGTAAGTAATTTCTTCCATGAGCACCATGCCCTTCAGTTTGAGTTATCCATTCCTCATAAAAGGTAGGATCCCATTTGTATAGCACTTTCATGAACTCAAAACCCAAGACCTTACTTTCCACGACTGTCAGGAGTGAATGCCTCCTTGATAGGACATCTGCAATGACATTCAACTTACCTTCCTTATATTTACTGGATAAAGTAAAGGACTGCAAGAAGTCCACCCACTTTGCATGGCTATGACTCAATTTATGCTAGCTGTTAATGAACCTTAGAGCCTCATGATCTGAGTGTAGCACAAAGGGTTTAGGCTTCAAATAATTACTCCAATGCACAAGTGTCGTGACAATGGCATATAATTCTTTGTCATAAGTGTAATATTTCAATTTAGCCCCGTTCAATTTCTCACTGAAATACACCACCGCTTTTGAGATTGAATTAAAACTCCTCTAATGCCTACTCCACTGGCATCACACTCCACCTCAAACAATTGATCAAAATCTGGTAATTTCAATATTGGAGCTTCACACCTTAACTTCTTAATCTTCTCAAATGCTTGCTGAGCACTGTCAGTCCACTGAAATCCTCCTTTCTTTATGCACGCAGTGATTGGTGCAACAATGGAACTGAAATGCTTGATAAATCTACTGTAGAATGAAGCTAATCCATGGAATCCTCTCACCTCTGTAATGGTTTTAGGGACAGGCCAAATTTGGATTGCTGCAACCTTCTCTTAATCAACTGATATTCCTCTTCCTGACACAATATACCCTAGGAATGACACCTCCTCTACCATAAATGTGCATTACTCCAGTTTCCCAAACAGCTTCTGGTCTCTAAGAATTTTGAATATTGCTTCGAGGTGCTTAAGGTGATCACTCTTGTTGTTGCTGTAGACCAGTATATCATCAAAATAAACCACAACAAACTTACCTAAGCATGGCCTCAACACTTCAGTCATCAACCTCATGAAGGTAGTGGGTGTATTTGATAATCCAAATGGTATAACAAGCCATTCATATAATTCATGCTTGGTCTTGAAGGAAGTTTTCCATTCATCTCCTTCCCTGATCCTCACTTGGTGGTACCCTTGCCTGAGATCAATTTTAGAGAAAACTTTGGCACCACTCAGTTCATCTAACATATCATCCAACCTAGGAATTGAGAACATGTACTTGACTGTGATGTTGTTGATAGCTCTGCTGTCAGTACACATCCTCCAGGTCTCATCCTTCTTAGGAACAAGTAGTGCAGGGACTGCACAAGGGCTTCGGGATTCCTTGAAAAATCCCTTGCCCATGAGCTCCTCAATCTGTTGTTGTAACTCCTTGGTGGCAGTTAGACCACATCTATAAGCTGTCATGTTTGGAAGCACAGAGCCTGGAACCAGATCAAAATGGTGTTCAATTCCCCTCAATAGTGGTAATCCACTAGGAAGCTCTTGGAAATACATCATTGTATCTGCATATTAATGGCTCCACTTCTTCAGGCATGCTAGGGCTCCCATAATTTCTTTGGTTGGGGGAAAATGTGGTCGGTGTGACCTTCTTGCCTTCATGCTTGAAGTTGTAAATGTTTTCTTTGCCATGGTGTGTTGTGTTTCTGTCAAACTCTCATGGCCTAACCGGCAATAGTTGGCAGGCATCCATTAAAACAACGTCACAAAGCACTTCATCCTTATACATCATTCCAATGGAAAATGAGACCAAGCATTGCTTGTCCACTCTCACCTCAGTTCCTTTGTTCAACCACCTTAACTTGTATGGGTTTGGGTGCTCCTGGGTGGGTAAACTCAGCTTGCTGACCATGGTGGTAGAAGCTACATTAGTACAGCTCCCTCCATCTATAATCATATTAAATACTCTTCCCTGAACTATACATCTGCTTCTGAAGATCAGGGATCTCCAATCAGCTTCTAATGGAGCCTATTGTGAGTACAGAACTCTCCATAAGACCAAGCTATTCCCCGTGTCAAGGTGATCTATGACCTGATCTTGGCTTGGCCCCTCCTTAACTCCTGTTTCTTCCACGACCAAGTTCTCATCTTCCTCATAGTCAACCAGACCCTCTCTCTCATATTCTTCCACTTCCGTTGCTGTCAGGGTTCTATTAGAAGGACAGTCCTTCTGAAAATGGCCATACCCTTGGCACTGGAAGCATTTGATTCTCTTCCTGGACATAGATGGGTTAGTCTTAGGGTTAATGGGTCAATTTCCTTTGTCTCTTACAGGTTGAGTCACAGGTTTGGGTGTCTCACCAATCCTAACAGAGGTATAAGGTTTGTAGACTTGTTTAGGCTTAGGTATAGTGGGTTTGCCTTTTCCCATCTTTTCTACTCTGAGCTAAGTTTACCACATCATCATATGACCACATTGGTTACATCCTAACTCTATTAGCAATTCCTTTATCCAACCCATCAAGAACCTTGGCAATCCTTTGTTCTGTTTTTTTCATTTAACTCACATTGAAGGGTTAATTGCTCAAATTCTCTCAGGTAAGCCTCAAAAGATTTTTCATCTTTCCCGAGTTGAGAAAGTTTAATGAACAAGTCTTGAGTGTAGTCCTTGGGGACAAACTTATACAAAGATTTATTTTTAAGTTTGGACCAAGATCTAAGAGGTTCCTTCCCCTCTCTTAATCTTTGATGCTTAAGGTTGTCATACCACAGTAAGGCATAACCTTTCAGTTTCAAGATAGCAACCTTACCAGCTTTAACATAAGTGTAATTTTTATACTCAAAGACCTTTCCAATATCCCTAATCCATTCTAGTAGGTCATCAGGGTTAAGACTACCATAACAATTAGGAATTTCTACCTTAAGATGCATGTCTTTATGTTCAGGAGCCTCCTCTTGAGTTTTGTTGCTTTTATCTGAGTCTGATCCATACTCCTCCTCATGAAGGGGTTGTCCCATCCCTACTCCCACATGTAAACCTCTAGCCCTGCCTCTGCCTCTGCCTAGTGGTCTCCTTTTTTTGTATTTAGGTATAATGGACTCACAAGACTATCAACCAAAGCTCTGATAACCAAAATTTGCAATGTAATATGCAAGGCCTGGACAGAAATGATGTAACTTGGACCGGACTCTAGCAACCCTCCTTAGAATGCAATAAAGTTTACAAATTTAGAATAAATAACAAATGACCTCGTAAATTCATGAAATTATGTGGAGATTAAATTCAATTGGTACACTAATTCTGAGTAAATTTTCAGGATTTTAGAAGCAATCTAAGTATTTTTAAAAATTCACCCAAATCAGGCTGTCAAAGTGACTGTGTTGAAATGGATTCTGGAATGTTTTAATTTCTTTAGTGAAGAACTGAGACTGGCACTGGGATATAATTACTAACCTGACTTCTAAGCAATAACAAGAAATCAAATCAAAAATTTAGAGGACTCATACTGAGCTAACCAAGCAAGCACAAGCTAATTCAGTTGATCCCAAACAGCAAGATTCAGACAATCCATGATTGTTTAAACCCTACCACCAGGTACTTAATCAATACCCAAGCAAGCACAGGAAGTCATAAAGCCTGACTCACAACTACTGTATTGACACAGGTTGAAATATTTGAAAGGTTGAGAGAAATCTCAGGATTTTCTTTTTCAAAATGAGATGTCTCTTACAGTGGAGGTAAGGGTCCTTGTATAGGCCATTCCTTGGCATTCAGCACGATAAAACCCTAGATATCTCATCTAAGGGACATGATTAATTCTTAGGATAAAAACAAAGCTCTTAATTCATCTTAAAAACGGCTATAAAGTAAACTGATGCAAGCTGAAAAAAGAGGACAAAAGGGATTGCAGGTGACATTGACAGGTTGAGCAATTAGTAGTTGGTCTTCTTTGGCATGGACCATGAGGACGAGTTGCATTAATTCAATACTTGGCTGGCTCTAGGTTGTATCTGAGGAAAATGGCAAGACTTTGTAAAACAAACTTTTGAAAATAGTTCCCCCTGCTTAGCCACATATGGCAATTAACTTATTGTTTTTACTGTCTTTTTCTATAGTCAGCTTCAACTTGTTTTTCTCTGAATTGCAAGGTGAATTGGCCCTAGCTCCCAAGTACTTATTGGACTTTATTGAACAAACTTTCATCTGGCCATGGAGGCAGTTGGTGGATTTGCTTGTACTAGTATTTGTTGGCCTTTACAGAGGGCCCAACAGTGGTTGTTGTGAGGCCAAGGTTCCTGCGATGGTTGTTTGGTTCCTGGTCTGAGCTACGTTTGGCCTCAGCTCATGATGCATCTTACCCTGGTTGAACTGGGCTTGTCCTTAAGCCTGTAACATCCTCATCCTCTGAATCATAATATGAACTAAGATCTCCCACATTAAAGGTGCTATGCTCCCCATAGTCATTAGGCAGGTCAACCTTGTATGCATTTGAACCAATTTTTCCAATAATTTCAAAGGGGTCATCAGCTCGTGGCATCAACTTGTTCCTCCTCCTTGCTGGAAACCTTTCTTTTTTCAGATGAGCCCAGACCAAATCCCCTAACACAAATTGTTTCTTTTTCCTAGGGATCTTGGACTGTGCCTTGTATCTTTCATTAGCCTTCTCAATCTGTTTCCTGACTGATTCATGTAGTTTCAGCTGCTACTCAGCTCTCTTCTTGGCATCCAAATTCAGTTCTTCTCTTGGCAAAGAAGATAGATCTAAAGGCATCAGTAGATTAACTCCACAGACTACCTCAAATCGACTGTGACCATTAATAGTAGATGGTGCCCTATTGAATGCAAACTTAGCTGCAGCTTGCTTGAGATCCCAATCCCTCAATATTTTACTGACAAGAAACCTTATTATCCTTCCCAGAGCCTTATTAGTGACCTCACTCTGGCTATCTGTTTAAGGGTGGTGGGAGGTAATGAACAAGAGCTTAGTTTTCTAGAGCTTCAACGCGGTTTTCCAAAAATAACTCATCAACTTGGTATCCCTGTCTGAGACAATTGTATTTAGGACCCCATGAAACCTCAAAATTTCCCTTAAGTAGAGCTTAGCAACATTGGCAGCATCCTCAGTCTTCTTACAAGCCACAAATTGAGCCATCTTACTGAACCTGTCAACTACAACCATGATATAATCCTTCTCCCTTTGTGTCCAGAGTAAGGCAACCACAAAATCCATGCTCACATCCTCCCATGGCTTTACTAATACTGGAATTGGAGTATATGGCCCAACTTGGAAAGAACTCTTGGCTTGTTGACACACTGAACACCTCCTGAGAATAATCTGAACATCATCCATCATTTTGGGCCAATAGAACTGGTCTTTAAGTATTTCTAGTGTATTTTGGACCCCAAAATATCCTCCTAGACCTTTTGATTGCACTTCCCTTATCAATAGATACATGTCAAACCCCTTTGGACCACATAGCATGTGGCCTTGGAACAGGAAGCCTTTCTGTAGTAAGTAGTTTTTTCCCTAAGCGCCATCCCCTTCAGTTTGAGTTATCCATTCCTCAGAGAAGTCAGGATCCCCCTTGTATATCTCTTTCATAAACTCAAAACCCAAAACTCTTCCAATGCCTACTCCACTGGCATCACACTCCACCTCAAACAATTGATCAAAATATGGTAATTTCAATATTGGAGCTTCACATCTTAACTTCTTAATCTTCTCAAATTCTTGCTGAGCATTGTCAGTCCACTGAAATCCTCCTTTTTTCATGCACTTAGTGAATGGTGCAACAAAGGAACTGAAATCCTTGATAAATCTCCTGTAGAATGAAGCTAATCCATGGAATCCTCTCACCTCAATAATGGTTTTAGGGACATGCCAAATTTGGATTGCTGCAATCTTATCTTAATCAACTGATATTCCTCTTCCTGACACAATATACCCTAGGAATGACACCTCCTCTACCATGAATGTGTATTTCTCCAGTTTCCCAAAGAGCTTCTAGTCTCTAAGAATTTTGAATAATTTTTCGAGGTGCTTAAGATGATCACTCTTGATGTTGCTGTAGACCATTATATCATCAAAATAAAACACAAAAACTTGCCTAAGCATAGCCTCAGCACTTCAGTCATCAACTTCATGAAGGTGATGGGGTCATTTGATAATCCAAATGGCATCACAAACCGTTCATATAATTCATGCTTGGTCTTGAAGGCAGTTTTCAATTCATCTCCTTCCCTGATCCTCACATAGTGGTACCCTTGCCTGAGATCAATTTTAAAGAATACTTTGGCACCACTCAGTTCATCTAACATATCATCCAACCAAGAAATTTAGAACCTGTACTTGACAATGATGTTGTTGATGGCTCTGCTGTTAGTACACATCCTCCAGGTCCCATCCTTCTTAGGAACAAGTAGTGCATGAACTGCACAAGGTCTTTGGGATTCCCTGACAAAGCCCTTGCTCATGAGCTTCTCAATCTGTTGCTCTAACTCCTTGGTGGCAGTTTGATCACATTTGTAAACTGGACTGCTTAGAAGCACAGAGCCTGAAACCAGATCAATATGGTTCAATTCCCCTCAGTGGTGATAATCCACTGGGAAGCTCTAGGGAAATACATACTTGTATCTGGATATTAATGGCTCCATTTATTCAAGAACCTTAGAAGTTCCTTTCTCATCACCTCCCTTGATAGCAGCACTATCAATGGTTATTTTTGTTTCAACTCTTTGATAATGGCTGCCCCATATAAAAACAACACTTCATTAACCTCTTCAGGCATGCTAGGGCTCCCATAATTTCTTTGGTTGGGGGGCAATGGGGTCAGTTTGACCTTCTTGCCTTCATTCTTGAAGCTGTAAATGTTTTTCTTGCCATGGTGTGTGGTTATTCTATCAAACTCCCATGGCCTACCCAAAAATAGATGGTAGGCATCCATTAGAACAACATAACACAACACTTCATCCTTATACACCTTTCCAATGGAAAGTAAGACCAAGCATTGATTTTCCACTCTCACCTCTGCTGCAGTGTTCAACCACCTCAACTTGTACGGGTTTGGGTGCTCCTGGCTGGGTAAGCTCAGCTTGCTGACCAGGGTGGTGGAAGCTACATTGGTACACCTCCATCCATCTATAATCATATTACATACTCTTCCTTGAACTCTTCACCTGCTTCTGATGATCAAGGATCTTTGATTAGCTTCTAATGGAGCCTGTTGTGAGTGCATAACTCTTCATAAGACTAAGTTGTGCCCTGTGTCAGGGTGAGCTACAACCTGATCTTGGCTTAGCCTCTCCTCAATATTTGTTTCTTCCATTACCAAGTTCTCATCTTCCTCATACTCAACCAGCCTCTCTCTCTCCCATTCTTCCACCTTCATTGCTGTCAAGGTTCTATTAGAAGGACAATCCTTAAAATGGACATACTCTTGGCACTGGAAGCACTTGATTCTCTCCCTGGACATAGATAGGTTAGTCTTAGGGTTCATGGGTCCATCTCCTTTATTTCTTATAGGTTGAGTCACAGGTTTGGGTGTCTCACAAATCCAGACAACGGTATAAGGTTTATAGACTTGTTTGGGCTTAGGCATTATGGGTTTGCCTTTTCCCATATTTTCTACTATGAGAGATAGGTTTACCACATCATCATATGACCACAGTGTTTGCATCCTGGTTCAACTAGCAATTCCTTTATCCAACCTCTCGAGAAACTTGGAAATCCTTTGTTCTGGTTTTTCATTTATCTAACACTGAAGGGTTAATTGCTCAAATTTTCTCAGGTAAGCCTCAAAAGATTTTTCATCTTGCATGAGATTAGACAGTTTAATGAACAAGCCTTGAGTGTAGTCCTTGGTGACAAACTAATACAATAATTTATTTTTAACTTTGGTCCAAGATCTAAGAGGTTCCTTCCCCTCTCTTAATCTCTAATGCTTAAGGTTTTCATACCATAGTAAGGCATAACCTTTCAGTTTCAAGACAAAAACCTTACCAGCTTTAACATCAGTGTAATTTTTATACTCAAAGACCCTTTCAATATCCCTAATCTATTCTAGTAGCTCATCAGGGTTAAGACTACCAGAACAATCATGAATTTCTACCTTAAGATGCATGTCTGTATTTTCAGGAGCCTCCTCTTGAGTTTTGTTTCTTTCATCTGAGTCTGGTCCATACTCCTCCTCATGAAGGGGCTGTCCCCTCCCTACTTTGAAACCTCTAGCCCTGCCTTTACCTTTGCCTGGTGGTCTCCTTTTAGGGTCGGGATTTGGGATCCTCTCCATCACAGTGTTCATAGCATTAACCATCACATTGATAGTTCCTGCTAACTGATCTATCTTTGCTTCAATACCAGCAAGTCTCCCTTCACTCATTAGGTTATTTTTTCTGTTTTTGTCGTAATTAGGTATAATGGACTCACAAGACTCTCAACCAAAGATAACCAAAATTTGCAGTGTAATTTGCAAGGCCTGGACAGAAATGATGTAACTTAGACATGACCCTGGCAACACTCCTCGGAATGCAATAAAAGTTTACAAATTTAGTATAAATACCAAATAACCCAAACTACTGAATTGACAAAGGTTGAAAGATTTGAAAGGATGACCGAAATCTCAGGATTTTCTTTTTCAAAAATGACCTGTCTCTTACAGTGGAGGTAAGCATCCTTATATAGGCCCTTCCTTGGTATTCGGTACAATAAAGCCCTAGATATCTCATCTAAGGGCTGGATTAATTCTTAGGATACAAAAAAAGCTCTTAATTTATCTTACAAACGGCTTGAAAGTAAACTGATGCAAGCTAAAAAGAGGACAAAAGAAATTGCAGGTGACAGTGACAAGATGAGCATTTGGTAGTTGGTCTTCTTTGGCATGGAGCATGAGGATGAGTAGCAAATGCTCATATTGTCACTGCAAATGCTGTCTTCAAAAGCTCTCTTCTTGGCATATAAATTTAGTTCTTCTCTTTGTACAGAAGATAGATCTAAGGTCATTAGTGGAATAACTCCAAAGACTACGTTAAATGGAATGTGACTAGTAGTAGCAGATGGTACCCTATTAAATGCAAACTCAACTACAACTAGCTAAAGATCCCAAACCTTCAATGTTTTACTGACAAAACACCTTAGTATCCTTCCCATAGTCTAATTAGTGACCTCAGTCTTGCCATTTGTTTGAGGGTGGTGGGAGGTACTGAATAAGAGCTTAGTTTTCAGGAGGTTCCACAGGGTTTTCCAAAAATAACTCATGAACTTGGTATCCCTGTCTGAGACATTTGTCTTTGGGACCCATGAAGCCTCAAAATTTCCCTCAAGTAGAGCTCAACAACACTAGCAATATCCTTAGTCTTCTTAGAGACCACAAAGTGAGCCATCTTACTGAACCGCTCAACAACAACTATGATAGAATCCTTCGTCCTCTATGTCCTGGGTAAGGCAACAACAAAATCCATGCTCACATCCTCCCATGGCTTTACTGGTACTGGAAGTGGAGTATCTGGCCTAACCTGGAAAGAACTCTTGGCCTCCTGACACACTAAACACCTCCTAAGAATAATTTGAACATCACCCATCATTTTGGGCCAATAGAATTGGTCTTGGAGCATATATAGTGTCTTTTCGACCCAAAAATGTCCTCCCGGACCTCCTGAGTGCACTTCCCTTATCAATAGATCCCTATAAGACCCCTTTGGCACACATAGCCTATTGAATTCGAACAGGAAGCCCTTCTACAGTAAGTACTTGCTTCTTTGAGCACCATGCCCTTCAGTTTGAGTTATCAATTCCTCAGAGAAGTCAGGATCCTTCTTGAATATCTCTTTCATGAACTAAAAACCCAAGACCTTAATTTCCATAACTGTCAGAAGTGAATGCCTTCTTGATAGAGCATCTGCAATGACATTGAGCTTACCTTCCATATATTTACTGGGGAAGGTAAAGGACTGCAAGACCTTCACCCACTTTGCATGCCTATGACTCAATTTATGCTGGCTGTTAATAAACCTTAGAGACTCATGTTCTGAGTGTAATACAATGGGTTTAGGCTTCAAATAATGGCTCAAATGCGAATGTGTCCTGACAATGGCATAGAATTCTTTGTCATAAGTTGAATATTTCAATTTAGCCCATTCAATTTCTCACTGAAATAAGCCACTGGCGTTTGAGATTGATTTAAAACTGCTCCAATGCCTACTCCAATGGCATCACACTCCACCTCAAACAATTGATCAAAATATGGTAATTTCAATATTGGAGCTTCACACATTAACTTCTTAATCTTCTCAAATGCTTGTTGAGCACTATCAGTCTAATGAAATCCTCCTTTCTTCATGCACTTAGTGATTGGTGCAACAACGGAACTGAAATTCTTGATAAATATCCTGTAGAATGAAGCTAATCACTAGAATCCTCTTACCGCTAAAATGGTTTTAGGGATAGGCCAATTTTGGATTGTTGCAATCTATAATACCCGTCCCTTTGGAGGACCCATTGACTGACCTTAGTTGGCTTGTGCGACCTTGACCGTGTTAGAATTCGTTGTTGTTAACTCAAACTCGACCTCGTATGTGACACTCGGTCGAGTGTGGGGCACTCGGCCGAGTGCGGTTGACTCGGTCGAGTATGTTGGTACTCGACCGAGTGGGCGGCTGACAGTGTAATAATATATTACGCGATTGTCATAACTCGTCAATAGTTTCATTTCATTTCTTTTATTCTCCCTTCTTCCCAGAACCCTAGATTGGAGTATTCCTCCTCTACCTTTCACCCTTCACTTTCCTAGCAGCTATCAGGAGACCAACATGGGAATGGATGTGTATCCCGACTCCGACCTAGTTGTCTAATAGTCCGATGAGGTAAGTCATTGTCGCCGTCTGTCAGTGTCAGGTTAGGTTTATGGTTATGGTTATGTGTAATCTGGTTGTATCATCGTTGTAGGTGTCGGTAGCGGTGTATCATGACCATGAATGCGCTAAATGACATTTCTTGGATTGCTTATCAGGTATGGTTTCCCTACTCAGTTGTCTGGGAATATTGTATGATTACTATGACTATCTTTGTACTGGTTATGATATGTATATGTTGTGGTTGTTGTATGTATGTTATGGAAAGGTGGTGGTTGTTGGAATTGGAGATAGTTTGGTTTGTAGGCCATTGCGAGAGATGGTCTCACCTCCCATTGTTCGCCTCTTGCGTTCTCTTGGCGCAGAGGGATGTGCACATTAAGGAACTGGGTTCGCTCTTGTGTGAGCGGTGATATTGGTGGTAAGTCTGTGGTCCCCACTGGCAGGGCTACTCACCTTGGTGTGTGGTCAGTTATTGGCTGTGACGAAGATTAGAGGTGGAGGTTAGTGGTTATCTTGGATGTTTGGTCTTATGTTTTATATTGTATATTGTTGTGCAGTTGACTGACCCCGTTGTTTTTTTGAAACTGTGATGATCCACTCGGGGATGGTGAGCAGGCTAGCTTGCAGGTGTAGTTGTTGTGTTGGATGCATATTCGTTCTGGTGTTACTAAGGGGATGGGAGATCGCTGACGTAGAGATATCAATAGTTGTCATAGTGTCGCCAGTTGTAGAATATCTTGTTCTGTATAGCTTTATGCTTCGCCAGTTTTCCTTGTAAAGTTGTAAAGTAATTAATGTATGTTCTCAGATGGTCAACTTAATATGTACTTTACTCAGAAAACCGAGATAGTGCTACCCTTGGTTATCAGGGAAGGCCTAGAGAAGGCTCCTTGGTATGTAGGGTTGTTACAAAGTGGTATCAGAGCGAAAATTTTGGAACCTGTAACCAATGAACCTAATGAACATAGGGAGTCAATTAAAATGAACCTGGTGTATGTATGTTGGGAGCCCCTTATGATCGGTTTTGGGTGAGAAGGTGCCCTCATTCTAGAAACCCGGCCCCAATGTGCTTAAGCCAGTAAACTCGGGTTGGGATACTGTGTTGAAGTTAGTTGTGTGCTATGTGTCAAACATGTTTTGATGTATGCGGTTGTGCGTATCTCCTATGTATAAAAGAGCCCTGATCCGGGTGCGGGTGGTGAATGTTTGACATAGGGGCGTAAGTGTACAAGTAATGGTGTAAAGTAGAGAATGTGCTGATGTAACTATTAAATTGTTTGAACTATGGTATATGCAAGCTATAGAGATCAGGCTACCGGGTATAGATGTATGTTTTGAGTCAATAGCCAGTGAAGTGCCAGTAGTTAGAACGGGGTTGTACCTTCAGTATATATTAAGTGGACTCGTGAGGAAAGGCTAACTAGTGACGAGTTCCAGGATGCTCCTCGGACTCCGAACGACGTATTTTTATTTCAAGAACGGCTGATATTGACAACATAATGGTTTGAGTTAAATTTTAGGGGAACTCGACCTAGTACAAAGGCGTACTCAACCGAGTGCGAAGGATACTCGACCGAGTCAGTAAATAGGCAGAACCAGATTGAATCTGCTGAAGAGGTGTCGCAACCTATCAAAAATAAATTACCCTAGGTACAACAAATTAATGTAGTATTTAGGGGTCGAATCCACAGGGAGACGGGAGTTGTGAATTAGTTGCTATGCGACAAATTTTATCTTTATTAGTCACTAGTTATGAAGTTGGTTTTGATTTATGCAAAGTAAAAATATAAAAATGCAAACAATAAAGTAAAGGACATCTAGGGGGTCGGTTCATACATGCAAATAGATATTTAAAATAGTTATTAAACTAGTAGTCACAAATTATCATCTAAGCTAAAAGATGCCCAGCTTTCACTATTAGCATAGGCCTTAAATCGGGTCCTAACAAGCTTTCACAATGAGTTAAGTCGATCTAATACAACATGCTAGTTCTAATACGAATCCGTGACTTTCGACTTATAGATTGTATAACAAGTTTAATCCTAGAATGTGATCAATAAACTAAGATTGACATTACAAAGCAAGCATGTGTAAAAATGATAAGTGAACAACCAATACAACAACTTGTTTTATTTATCAATTATACATGACTCCCCTAATCCCTAGACTAGGAAATCTAGCTACTCATGTGGAAATGATAACCAATGAAAATGCTAAATGAAAATGAAAATGCTAACATAATGTAAACTATAATGTAAAAACATAAATAAAATGGAAGCTAAAATGAATTACCGTATGGAAATGAAGAATATAAAGGAAATGAAGAACTTGGACTTGAAGAACAATAACTTGAATTGAATTGAAATTGTAAATGGAAAATGATAAAGGAATGATTAAAATGTAACAATGAAATACTAATATGAACTAATCTAAACTAAACTAAACTAAACTAACTACTAGAATTTTAGAGAGAATATTAAGTAAAAATATGTGTACGAAGTTATGTTAGAATGCTTGACGAGGCCTAGTATTTATAGGAGGAGAGCGCTAAAACGGTCGGACTTAGGACCCTGTGTCCCCGATCGGGGACACCCAACCCCGTTCGGGGTCGTAGTGATCTCACCCGGCACCTTAAATCCTTGCATTAATTCTAATGGTATCCAATGTTAGGTGTTAATGATGCGATTAATCACCCGGTTAATGCCTTAAAACCTAGCTATTGTGATCTTGGAATCCTATGCCTCTTCATTCATTTTTGGACTTCAAACATTAGGCTTGACTTTGCATTTGACTTCACTTTGTATTTCCTCATTAATCCATTAAATCTCCATGCAAAAACCCATGCAAATTTCCATACTTAATCCAATTCTTGCTCTTGACTTAGCTTTGTACTCCTAGCTTACATACTTAGTGGAATTTTGCTCCTAAAAGCTTAATTACCTACAAAACATGTTAAGACAAGTACATGCAACTAGAAATACAATATTAGCTCAAAAACACTAAGATAAGTGCTAAATGACATGTAAAATGGAGCTAATCTAGGGGTTAAAATGTATAAATAAAGCACTTATCAAACTCCCCCAATCTAAGTCCTTGCTTGTCCTCAAGCAAGCAATCATCCATCAAATGTAAATCCCAAATAAGCTAACAAACTAGTGATTCAAATCCCGACACAACATGGGCATAAGGATAAACAAAAGCATGGTTGAGATTTACAGGACGACGTAGCATGGTTGACTTCAAATAAACTTTTCGGCTCTTGCATGATCTTTTGACTTTCGGACTCTCACGATCCACTCATATCTCAATTTTGTGTATAAGGACATTTTTGTGATTAATCACTCAACTATCCTCGACTCATGAAAGTGACCGCAATCTAATATGGTAAATAATTCAAAACTCAAGCCAAAACAATCAAATGCAAACAAAAATGAAGCCAAAGGGTAGAAGAAGGCTTTATTGTGATATTGGACATAAGGGGGAACAAATGTATTATGGTTTGTGGAGCTAAGGTTAAGCTATCAAAACCGTATGAAAGAATGCTCATTCCAAACCCAAATAACCCAATTAGAAGTCAAAACAATGACATATGACTTCTTACATTACTAACCATAAGAAAAATTCTCCAAAACATTTTTGATAATCTCATGAGAATTACTCCTCAAGTTCTTCTTCTTTTCCTTTTAAATCCAACATCTTTTTTTTCATCTATTTTATTTTTCTTTTTTTTTTGTTTCTTTTCATTTTTCTCATTTTTTTCCTTTTCTTTTGCTCTTCTTTCATTTCAAACCCGGAAAACGACAAATCCGACATACCAATTCACAATGATATAAACTTTTAAGCATATCCCAAATGATCATCCCAACACCAAACATAGCTACTAGCTTAACTAGGGTAGGAAATTTATAATGTAGATAAGGAATTATGAACATGTGAAGGGGCTAAAAGAATGGGCAAATATTATCAAATTGAAATGGCTTCAAAAATGCATAACAAAAATGAAAGTAATGATCAAAGAAGTGAAACTAAAGACCATACTTGTGCGTTTTGATATAACACACATCATAGGGAGACCTATCACTCACCTAAATGTGACCAAATAAGAATGAAATGGCCTATTAGAAGGTTCTACCTTACCATTTKGTGGCTTGCCAAAAGTCAAGATCAAGCCTACTTGGTCAAAAATCCATCTTCCACCTACTATGTCAAGACATCCCCATACATGCTCAATCCCGTCAATAAAAACGAATCAAAAGTTATCAAGCTAAAAATGAGATAAGCAAAAGGCATAAATAGGACAAGCAAAGAATTAGAGCAAAAAACAACACAAATTTTTCAAAAAATCTCACTAAATCTATACTAACTAGATGCAAATTAACTAACATGTAAAACTACAACTATAATGCAAATGCATTCCCTCCCCCAAGCTAGAACAACACATTGTCCTCAATGTGTAAAGCGGGATTAACCGTGGAAAAAAAAAAAGAAAAACAAGAAAAACCACCATAGGGAGATGGGGATGCAAAGCTAAATTAACATGCAAATGAAAAACTTACTAATTAGCTAGCCTCCCCGAAGCTAGAATGTATTCGGGGAATCCAAAAGATGTTTGATTGATTTTCATAACATTAGCTAGCTAAAGTGTAAATTAATCAATTATTCATATGTAAACAAAATAAAAGCAAAGACATAAAAAGTACGAAATTGAAAGGAAAACAAAAGCACGGGTTGCCTCCCGCGAAGCGCCATTTAAAGTCTTGCTAGACTTTAGTCGTAACATTACGAGCATTTGTGTTTAAAAAACATGTTAAAGCCCGTAGAAGCCTATTATATACCTGAGCATGAGCTATATGAAAACATATGTAAGCAATTGATAATATATTAGCATAATAGATCAAAGGTAAAAATTCATAAATCTTATCAATKCGCATATGCGAGACTTCAAAWAGTACCACCGTATCACTCCACTCGTCAGCAAGAGATGGAGCATCATGCTTAAGACCATAAAATAAATCGTTARTGCACAAAATATCATTTTCAATGGTCTCAAATGGGTGGCAAAAAGAAATATGGGTAGAKGACTCATCAACAATGGGAGGTGTATCCCATTCATCTTCTAAATTAATAGTACTTAGTCCCTCATCTACCTCAATCGGATCAACAACATCCTCTACAAATGAATTGTCAAGGAGGTCAAAACACTCGGGTGAATCCTCATTAGAATCACAAGGAATGTCAACAAATTCATTCATAGAGGGTAACTCGTCTACTAGGTGGTTAATGTCATAAAAATGAGTCTCTACTTTTTCTATAGGAATGACACTAGGGGGGATTTTAAAAGATAAAATCGGACCGTCATCATCATCATCATCCAATAAATTAAATTCATTAGTAGCAAAAGACTCACT
>VHZZ01001388.1:128825-141675 GCA_009801015.1 Silene noctiflora | reverse complement strand
CCCCCCCCCCTCTCTTGAGTATTTGGGATCTATAGACTCTTCACTTCAAATCCTCTTTTATGATTGAAAAGGGCTATAATATGCTATTGTTATCATATTTTGCACTTGATTTTGGGTATTTTGAGCGAAAATTTCGTCTTAAAACTTCACCTTTCTTGGTAATAGAAATCTGAAATTTCCTCTCTGTTTTCCATTCTTGAGCAAAAGTTTTGTTGTCAATTGATGTTAATGCAGGATGCTGAGAGCTAACCCGACTCGACTTCCCATCAAGAGAGCTAGGGCCGAGAGAGGGCAGTCTAGCCAAGGTTATATGGTACCGCCGGTGGGGCAATAACCTACCGTAGTATTTGACGACTTTAGGCAAAGGGAGGTGATTGTATCATTGATGACCCGGACTATCCTTGCTACTAGATGTGTGGGTACGAGTATCTTGGGAGAGTTGGGGGTCGAGAGTGATGTGAGGCACATCTTTGAGACCTTGGGGTTGATGGGTTTGTACCGCTTGAGGAAACATTCCTATGAGTTTCTCACTTTTGAGCTTTTGAGCTCCTATTCTTACGATGAGGAGGCCAAGACTTGCCACTTTCGCTTGATGAACCAAAGTTTTGACTTGTCAATAGAGGATATAGCTGACCATTTGGGGTTTGATAGGCCGTCGGCGGACCACTACCTGGATGTGGCTAAGGACTGTCAGGCGAGTGAGTACTTGGCCATAGTGACGGAGGTGGAGACTAATGTGAGTGCTAGGTTGATAAATGACGTGCAACACGTCACTTTGAAGATCTTATTGAGGATGTTGACGTGTCCTCTCTACGAGAGGAGTGATGTGAGTAAGCTAAACTCACACGAGGTGTTGATTTTGATGTCCTACTTGAACCCAAAGAGGGAGGAGCAGTTCTACTACAGCCCTCCTGCGATTGTCTACAACAGCTTGGCCTTTATGGCTCAGTCTCTACACCGCTATCTCAGTTGTGGGGCCATTGCTACCCGGTTAGCCCAGAGGATGGCTAACTTCCAGCCCTCCCCCACCTTTCCTGCCATGTTTAAGAGCGTGCCAGCGATGGATATGGACAACTTTCTTCGCCAGAAGTGGCTTAGGTTGATGGAGGATAAGACCCTGTCCTGGAGGGTTAGAGGTACCTTATATATGACCTTGCCCAGCTCGGTCAACCTCCCCGAGGTTGACCATCTGACTAAGTGGACAGATTACATGCTATCCCCTACCCCGGGCTCTCGATCCCGAGGCATGTACTAATGGACTTACCAGAGCCGGCTTACTCTACGGGTAGGAGGAGACCGGCCCAGCTGAACCGGATTGTTAGGAGGACTAGAGTGGCTAGAGAGACCCCTAAGGAGACCTTGTCTGTCCCGCAGGGAGGACCCATGTACGGGTACACGGGTTACCCTACGGTGCACAACCCCCGAGTGCTGATGAGTGAGTTGACTAAAAGGCTTTCCAACGCCTTGGTGTTGAGGGGGCTTTATGAGATGACCCAGCAATAGGGGATCAGGGTGGGGCTTGCACAGCCAGCTTGGTGGAGAGGACCGGTGGATGACAATTAAATCTTTCACTGTTATGGGGTGGACCGGACTTCTTGGGGAGCTTCGAGAGAGGTTGTTTCGTGGGCCCATGGGGAGCCAACTACGGGAGTCAGCTGGACGACCAGGGGCAGTGGCTTGGAGGAGGTTATGGTGTTTCTTCACCTACCTACGGAGGGGATCCTGGTGCAGGGCCGTCGGGGTTCAGTGGAAGATATGAAGCTGGGGATCGTCAGGAGCAGGCCAAGAGGAAGAGGAGGAGGAGGAGGAGGAGGATGATAGTTATATTTGTTTCCTTGTTATCATGTTAGTGGTTGTTTATTGGGTTTCTTACATTATATTTGGTGTCTCACAGCGCGTTACTTTTAAACATGTTTGTAAAGCGGCCATAAGGTTTAAACTGTTTGTCTTTTTGTTGTTCTTTGCTAGCATGTGACTTGAGATGGCATCGAGTCATCATGATGGTTCTTCCGTAGGTACGACCGTTGTTGTCTTGATGTTTTCAGGATGTGTTTTGAACCATAAGGACTCGACCAAGTGTAAAGAGGTACTCGACCGAGTAGAGCGAACTCGAATGAGTACCAGTAGCACTCGATCGAGTGCCATATAGGCAGGGAAATGGTGTCTTCTGGTCTTATTGAGCACTCGACTGAGTGCAATGTAATCGACCGAGTGCAGAGCACTCGACCGAGTGGGTGTGACTCGACCGAGTGGCTTTTACTCGGCCGAGTGTCTGCAGTTCAATTGATGTTCATCCTTTTGCTACGTGTTGACTTCAAAAGTGTCCGATTTTTATGTCATAAGTGGAGTTTACAATGTTAGCCAGGTGCGGCGTCAAGATATGAGTTAGATTGACCTGGTAGTGTGTTACTGGGTGGAGTAAAAGCTATGTTTCGGGACCTTGATTGTTTGACCAACCCGATGTTGACTCCGTTGTGGGGATATGGTACCCCAAGGCCGTGACCTTGCCTGACCGGAAGGTAAACTTCGGGGGCAAAGTTCTCTTTTAAGGGGGGTAGAGTGCGTTGCGCGTGTGGGAAGATTGTGTAAGTCGTCTCGACATATACATATATCATGTCGACGTTTTATGCTGGATGATGAGTATTATGTTGTTTATCTTATGCAAAAAGAAAAAAAAAATTGCATATATGTTTGGATGACTTTAATGGTATGTTGTGACAATGTTATATGTTGGCGAGGTTATGTTGTGGCGATACAACTATGTGACGAGGCACTTTAATATGTGAAAACGGGGGATGGTGTTGGCGTAGCGTTGAGACTACGGATGGTGATGGTTAGTTGAGTCATAAGTTGTGGTGGGCCTTGTAGTTGAACCTTTTTACTCGTTAACCTTGGGGGTTGGGAGTTGAACTTCGGGGACGAAGTTCTCTTTAAGGGGGGAAGACTGTAATACCCGTCCCTCAGGAGGACCCGTTGACTGACCATAGTTGACTCGTGTGACCTTAATCGTCAAGATGAAGTCGTTGTTTAACTTTGGACTCGACCTAGTGAGTGACACTCGGTCGAGTGTGGTGCACTCGACCGAGTGTGGTGTACTCGACCGAGTGTAGGGAACTCGGTCGAATGTGTTGGCACTCGACTGAGTGCGTCGTTGATAACGTATTAATATATTATGCATAAGTCACTATTCTGGAATCATTTTCTTATTTCTTTTCTTTTCCCTTTCTTCCCCAAAACCCTAGATCGACTCATCTTCCCCTACCACTCATCTCTCACCCTGTTAGCATCTACCTAGGAGATTATCACGGGAATGGAAGTTTACACCGATTCCGACCTAGTCAGCCTACCGTATGAGAAGGTAAGTCACCATCACCGTTTATATGTCTTGGGATTAGGATTATGTCGTGCGTAATCGAGTCATACCCTGGTTGTAGGTGTTGATGCCAGTGTGCTATGCTCGAGTTATTGAATTGATGATCAATGCTACATGGTACGCGGTACAGGTAGAATTTCCTACTCAGTTGATTGTAGAACTATATGCTGTATTAATGTGACGGTATTGTGATTTATTTTGTGATATGGTTCTATGATTGTGATGAGATTGTGATGGTGGAGTTGGTGGTGGATGTTGGAGTTGGGTGTGATTGTGATTGTGATTATGATATTGTTTTGTGAGCCATTGTAAGAGGTTGTCTCACCCCCATTGTTCGCCTCCTGCGTTCTCTCAGCGCAGGAGGGATGTGCACATTAAGGGACTTGAGTATTGTGGGTGGTTTAGGTGGTTGGCTACGGTCTTCCACTGGCAGTGCTACATACTTTGGGTGTGAAGGGACTTGAGTATTGTGGGTGGTTTAGGTGGTTGGCTACGGTCTTCCACTGGCAGTGCTACACAATTCGGTGTGTAGTTGGTTACTTGATGTTGGTGTGTGGTGATGGTGATGGTGGTGGTGCGGTGTTGTTACATTCTGTGTGCATTATTTACTGTATGTAGTTGTTCAATTGACTGGCCCCGTGTTGTTTGTAAAACTTTGATGATCCATTCGGGGGTGGCGAGCAGACTGGCTTGCAGGTATATAGTTGTTGTTTGGATGTTGCTTGTGATGATCTTTTGGGGATGGGAGGTCGCTGACGCAGACGATAGTTTAGACATGATAGAGTCCAAAGTTGTATTAGTACGGTGATGTAGTTTTTATGTTTTGTTCACATAAAGATGTAATTAATAAAGTGTTGTTCTTAAATGGTCTATTTGATTTGTACTTACCTCGGGTAACCGTGATGGTAGCACCCTTGGTAAGTAAGGGTGTTACAGTTGCGGCCGTACCACCTCAGATTAAATGGGTACTTCGTCAGAGAAGGAGAGTATGAATCTTTTCATGGTTATCCCGAACCATGGGTACATGAGGGCAACACGCTAGCCGGGATAGAAATTTTTCACGACTGCTACTTCATTCCCCGTTTACGTTTAAAGCCCTAGCAAAACCGTGTCTCGATAGCCAAGCTGTCAGCCATTTATTCGGGGGGGATCGATTCGTAAGGGCAGCCCAAAATGAAATTATTACCATGATACTACAGGATGACCATTTCGACCCCACAACTCTAATCACATATGCAGATCCAGCAAAAAGGCAAGTGGGATGGAGATAGTCGATCAAGTGGACAAACAATCAAGGAAGACTCTTCAAGCTCACCACAGGCGAAGGAGAGATGTTCGAGGAGGAACTAGAAGATAATGAATTCGAGTCTGAATCAGAGTTAGAGTTGGAGTGTAATTCCAAGTCTAGAGAAGTTCTCAAAGAGTCTCCCCCAGCTGTTATCAACCCCACTCCCTTTATTTGTCATAGTTTAGCTTTGAGTAACAATAGATTTGGGCCTATCCTATCGACTGTCTCTCCTTTGCCACTGACCAATGATCAGTTGGCTTCTTTGTTTCAGTTGTTTTCAAACTTTAATATGAATAAATCAGATTCTGCTTACTCTTTGTGTTATTATGATTGCAATTCTGTTTGTGACGATACTGAGGACGATCCTGACCCAGACTCACTTGACTTGCCACCTTATTTGATAAAAGAAATCTCGGAAGAGGAACAGGGGACAGACCTTGAACCTAAAGAACTTAGGATAGGGACCACGTCAGACTTAACCGAAAGAGCTCTTTTCGTCGAGCTTCTACACAAGTTCAAAGATGTCTTCGCTTGGTTCTATAAAGACATACCAGGGATAGACAGGGATATTGCCGAATATCGTATCCCAATCAATCTAGGGTTCAAACCAGTTAAACAAAATCTCCGCAAAATGAGGACAGAATGAGGCCTTAAGATCACAGAAGAGGTAGACAAACAATTCAAAGTCGGGTTCAACAAAGTTCCCGAGTATTCTGACTGGGCGGCTAACATAATCCCCGTGCCCAAAAGGATGGGCGAATCCGGGTTTGTATTGATTTTAGAGATTTGAACAAAGCTAGCCCAGAAGATGACTTTCCATTGCCACACATTGACATAATAGTAGAAAATATAGCTGACCCCGCACTTGTATCCTTCATGAACCGATACGCGGGTTACAATCAGATCAATATGGCTGAAGAGGATATGCATAAAACTGCATTTGTTATTGAATGGGGAACCTATTGCTACACTATCATGCCTTTCGGGTTAATCAACGCAAGTGCAATATATCATTGCATAGCTAACACCTTGCTACACGACATGATGCATAAGGAAGTGGAAGTATATGTCGATGACATGATCGTTAAATCCAAAGATAGACATGGTCACATTGCCAATCTTCGCAAGTTCTTAGTTAGACTTCGCAACTACAACATGAGACTCAATCCTCAGAGCATTTGAGGTAACATCCGGAAAGTTGTCGGGTTATGTCATCAGTCAACGAGGAATAGAGATTGATCCATCCAATATCAAAGCTTTAATCGAAATGCCACAACCACAAGCAAAGAAAGAAATTCGAGGATTTTTAGGCAAGGTGCAATACATAGGCCGCTTCATTTCCAAACTAACCATGATTTGTGAGCCAATATTCGAAAAGCTCAAGAATACAGACCACACCATGTGGAATGATGACTGTTAAAAAGCATTCGAAAGAATCAAGGAGATCTTGGCCAAACCACCTGTGCCCATGCCTCCACAAAAGGGTCAATCTTTGTCCCTATGCCTCACGGTAACGGAAACAGCCATGGGAGCTATGCTCGCTCAAACAATAGGGAAATAGGAACGAGCCGTCTACTATCTTAGTAAGAAATTCTTGGGATACGAGACAAAATACACATCTCTTAAAAAGACTTGCCTCGCTCTTGTGTGGGAAACAAAGAAGCTGCGACATTACATGCTCATCTATTCGGTCAAAGTCTACTAAAAAATGGACCTTATAAAGTACATTTTTGAGAAACCGGATCTCATTGGTCGATTAGCAAGATGGACTCTTATGCTTTCTGAATTTGACCTTAAATACGTATCTCTAAAGGTAATTAAAGGACAAGTAGTGGCTGAATTCTTCGCAGACAATCCCCTACACAATTCCCAAATAACAGATACATGAAAATATCCTCCATACTAATACAGAATTATGGGATCTCTACTTCGACGGAGCTTTCAATATAAGAGGATACAGGATCGGAGTATTGCTCATTTCTCTCGAAGGTGAGCATACACCAATTTCAGTCAAACTCGACTTCGAGGTGACTAATAATGCGGCAGAATATGAGGCATGCCTTATAGGTTTACAAGCAGCAGTCAGTTTAGGCATCAAAAGATTACGAGTACACGGAGACTCATCTCTCATCATCAACTAAATCACCAGGTCATGGAAAATACGGAGTGAAAATCTTGCCCCATATCAATCAAGGGTAGATGAAGTGGCTCAGTTCTTTGATCAAATCACTTACTTGCACTTTCCAAGAGAAGAAAACCAATTTGCAGACGCTCTTACGAAGCTTGCATCCCTCATCAATATGCCTGACCATATTGTGGATATGCCCTTATGCATCAAAAGCCGATTAGAGCCAGCCTATATACACCTCCTAACTTATGAGGAGGGAGATCAAGAAGAACCCTATTATCAATCCATCCTAAATTACAAACTCAATGAAAAATGTCCACTGCACATGGACAAGAGGGGAGGATGAGCTATAAGATTACTAGCTTCCTAGCATGTCCTAAATCAAGGGGAATTATACAAAAGGACAACAGAAGGCATTATCTTGCTTTGCCTCGATCGTTCGAAAGAAAAAAAAAAAGTAATGGAGAAGGTCCATGATGGAGAATGTGGTCCTCACATGAGTGAACAAATGATGGCTAAAAAAATCATGCGTTTAGGGCACTACTGGACGACCATGGAAACATATTGCATTAAATATGTTAGACATTGTCACAATCGCCAAATCTTCGCGAAGGTGCAACACGTTCCACCCTCCTTGTTATACACAATGACGTCACCCTGGCCATTCTCCACTTGAGGAATAGACATCATAGGAAAAATTACTCCAGCAGGAACGGGAGGACATTTTTTCATTCTAGTGGCGATAGACTACTTCACTAAATGGGTAGAGGCAGCCTCATATACTGATCTAACATTTAAGCAAGTGGCTAAGTTCATACAAGACAACATCATTTGTCGATTTGAGTGTCCACACGATATCATCAGTGACAATGGTTCCCATTTCCAAGCTGAAGCTACGCAAGTGCTCACCAAATATAAAATCCAACTTCATCATTCCTCGCCTACCGACCCCAAACCAATGGAGCCGTAGAGGCAGCAAACAAAAATGGCGTCATGATCCTAAAGAAAATGATCAATAATTATAGGGACTGGCCTAACAAAATAACCTTCGCCTTGTGGGGATATTGCACTTCAGTCAGGACGCCCACTGGAGCTACACCATTCTACCTAACATAAGGCATGGAAGTTGTGCAACCAGTAGAACTGGAGATACCATCCCTACGAATCCTACTCGAAAGCCAAATTCCAGAAGCTGAATGGAATAGAGCGATACGAAGAACTCATTCTCTTGGATGAGAGGCGACTGCGCGCTTTGCATAATGTTCAAACATATCAAGTGCGACTCAGAATAGCTTTTAACAAGAAAGTCAAACCTCGACATATCAAAGAAGGACACTTAGTGCTTAAATCGGTTCGGGCTCTTTTACAAGTAGACCCAAGGGGAAAATGAAAACCCAACTGGGCAGCACCGTACTTAGTCAAGACCATATCCTCGGGGGGTGCAGTTAGAATCACAGACCTAGAGGGGAATAAATTTTTTAACCCCACTAACCTAGACAAACTCATGAAATACTATCCATAGGCTAGGCTAGAACGCACCTCGCGTGACCCTCGTGCCGCTCATGCGACACGTTATATACACACGACACATGCCATCCAATCCCTCATGTTATCTTTCTTTTGCATTTTTAGCATTTCTATCGTCCTCAATATCGTCAACATAAACTTAATTGTAGTTTCGGAGTAAGTAAAGCACCATGCTTATTCCCTATGTTCATTCTATTGGCTCTTGCCTTAGACACTTATTCCTTTGCATATATATTTCGAACTACGTTACGGGTTTGGTTTCATCATTATATGGTGAATACGTAGGCAATCCTCCGCATGATACAACCCCAAAATACTTTTCAAATATGCAAATAGAAGGACGTATGCTTTGGCATTTGAAATTCGAAAGAATAAGCGAAAAGGGAAATAATTGATAAAATTTTTCTTAAACTGACTGAAAATATTTATTCACTAATAGGTAATACGCCAAATAATAATAACAAACTTTTACTGAAACTAAAATTCTAGCTTGGGTTATAAAAATCTTGCCTTTTTATTACACCATGATAATAAAAAAAATATTAATATAAAAACTAATAAGACTTAGGCTACTCGTCCATTTTCCCTTTGCCTTTATCATTCTTGTCATACTTTATGTCTCGACCTCGAGGTGGATGTTCCTACGTTATTTCGGACCTAATTATCAAAGGTCTCTCCCGTGGTCTCGTATTCCCATTTCTATCCACCACCATTCTCTCTCAGCAGGAGAAGTTCACTTTGGTTTCTTCTTTGGGCGAACGACCCGGAATCCAGCTTCTTCCTCTTCTTCAATCAGATACTTTTGGTTCTCTTTGGCTACTTCGTGAATTTTGTAGTCAATAGGCTCACGCTTTCTCAATTTTTCCCTCTCCTCGGAAGTCTTAGCTTTGGCCCATTGAGTATATAAGACGGACACCCATAATGAACCTACAGGAGTAGGTACGTACCATATATTTCTTTTAGTCCAACGAAGTGCCCACTCACAACAAGAGTCGGCAATATGCGCCAATGCCGTTTGTGGAACAGTATCAAGCTTCGGGATCTTTTGTCTTAGGCCCACTTGTCTCAATAGCCTTTCTGCAAAGATAATAACCATGAATTCCAAGCTTGAAATACGAATGGACCGTGTAGGATCAAGGCTAGAAACTCCATTCAACGCCTTCAAATGCCACCATGGGACGATCCATCTAATAAGGGGTCCACCTTTATTCTTCAATTTGTTCTCCCAATAATTGAAAATTCATGTGAAGTCTACCATATATAGTCTTGTCCTCATCGATATAGACCTCGAACGGTAAACAAGGACATTAACTGGGGGATAGATCAATCGAAGCCTTTCCGTAAGCCAAATCTACTAAGATAAATAGGGAGAATGAACTACAAAGAAAATAAAGAAAAAAAATGAATAAAACAAAAAGAAGAGAAAGGAAAGAGAAGGATACTCTTACCTGAAGTATAATGGGAAGTCCCAAATAAGGCATCTCGCGATTAGCCTTGCTATTATCTAGACCAAGGATGGTCTCTCCCAAAGCTAGCCAAATTGGGCTCCTACGTAGTTCCATTTGTTCTATAATTCCAAGAAAACGAGGATCCCCTCTAATTTCAGCGTCAACATGACCCTTTAAAATATATCAATGGACAAGACAAAATCAAAAGGCTCGACGCCTCACCACATATGAAATAGTAGGGTCCTCCCTATTTATGAAGCGGTCCACAAAGTCAAACATTCTCACACCTTTTGTAGTCACGAGACGATCAACTTCGGCTTTGGTCAATCCTAATAAATCCCTAAACTTGTTCTTATATCCTTGAGAGCTAGGGGCAATATGGGCATACTTTCAACTTCTCATCCACCAATCGCAGCAAATTCTTCAGGAAAAAGGCATATTTCTCCTCCTGGAAATGCAAAAACATATAGACCGGAATTCCAATACTCCAAGCAAGCATCTAAGAAAGGCCTCACCACCTTCACTTGTTTAATGCTAATGATTTGGTGGTCATATCATTCTTCGCTACATAGGAAAATTCATGCTCCCAATCCTTGAGACGGTTTTCGAAAGCATACATCGTTGAAATATGAGTATGTAAACTACGGAATTGTAGAAGGAAGAATTGTGAGAATAAACGTTCACCTGAGACATCTATATATACTATTCGGGTTTTTTAATTCCGCCCAGGAACAGACACGCCCAAGAGAGAATGCAGCAACTGCTGCGCCTTCTGGAAGGGTCGCAGCACTTGCTGCGCCTTTTCCCTAAACCTTTTCCCTGCAGTTTTCCGCGGAAAGATTTCCTAATCCGGTTTTTGGTATTATTTCCTATTCCTATAGGATTTTGGATGACTCTTTTTGCGGAAATTGGACTTTCCTTACTCTTATTGGATTTCCTTTTCCTAATCGAGTCTGCATTTCGAGGCAGCCGCTCCCGATGCATACTTACTCATTTTCATTTTCATTTTTTTAGTGGGAAGCACTCCTCCACCGTCATTACATTTTCTAAAATTTCATTTCTTAAGATTTCAACATTTTCGAACCTTTTTTTTACATTTTCTATAATTTCATTTTCCCAACTTAAAACATTCTCGACTTGTTCATTTTCTATTTTCTTTTTTTAGGAGGGAGCACTCCCGTCTTTTAGTTGTGCACCGCGTCACTGTCCACTCACTTTTAGAGCTACTTTTTTTTCTTTTTATTTTTTATTCGACTAAAAGTTTACATTTTAGGCCATCAAAACTTGTAATTACATGTTTATTCTTGTTTTAATTTTCTTTTTCTGTGTAAATTTCGGCAGCGTGACGACGTAACTGGTCACTATGCAAAACCTGTTTCCAAGCTACGCTGCAGGAACAAAATCCGTATATACATCCAACAACAGCAAAGGCACGCAGGCCCATATATACACATACCAAATGTACAAAACATATACAAGACTCGAGCCTATGCCCGAGAGCAAAACAAAATTCAAAAAGTACAAAAGAAGGTTGATCGCTACATTACTCAAGCCATATGCCTCCTAAGATCCTCGACCATCACCTCGAGTATGGCAACGTCAGTGTCACGAACCTCGAGCTCCCTCTCCAAGCGAGCCATCTTCTCACATGACCGCTCCAGCTCACACTCCCGCTGCAAAACAAAAAGAATAAATCATCAAAATGCAAAGGAAGCTTCTAAAGAAATTCAAATTTCTATGAAAACAAGGAAAGGTTCCTACCCCTCCTCTAGTACGAACCTTAAGTGCCTCGACGGCTATCGCTCGTAGTTGGTTAGCCATCCGTCATAGCTCCGCGTGCCTCGACGGCGCCACCTGCATTTTCAATATCAAATCAAATCAAGATTTCATGTTCTGACATGCTAAAGATAAAAAAATAAAGAAAAAGTCTGGATAAAGAACTCACCCTCCTCACAACGTGCCGCCATTCGTCGTGGCCAGCCTCAGTCACTGCCTCGGGAAAAGAAGGGACCTCCACCGATACCATCACGCCAGCCGGCCCCACGTACTCAAAAATCTCGGGAAAAGCTGGGGGCTCGGCGCCAGTATTGTCGATCTCCTGTTACAATAAAAATTTCATCAATACATTTTCCTTTTAAAAGGAGAATCATATTCCAAATAAAAGAGAAGAATGCTTACCACGATCGGCCAGTACGCCAATCTCCTCAGAACAAACTCCGAGTCCTCTCCACCTCGGTAGGCTCCCTAAGCATCGCCCGCGGTGGATCAACGGGAACAGTAAAGGTGTCAAGGAGACACTGCCTAGCCAAACGCTCGCCCAAGTACCAAACGGGCCCCATGGACGTCAGAAGGAGGAGTCTACTAGTGCTCTTAGGTCTAAGTACCTTAGCCACAAAAGCTGGCACTCCGGTGTAGTCCTCCCAAGGCCTCGGCACCAACGGAGGTCACATTTCAAGAGTCAAGTAGCCGAAATCAAAATGAAAATAAGCATCAAACAAAGAATAGAAGGAATGCTTACGACGTCAAGATGCAAAACACTGACATCCCTCCTGCAGGTGTCGCAGGAGGAATGGTGGCTCTTCTGTCTACGGATAATCCACTCCTTCACGATAGGGTACTCCTTAGGCACGTCAGCGGCCCTCGTGGGCACAAAGCCATGAAAGTACGAGTAGATCCAGGCCTAAATAAATAAAAGAGGTTTCCAATGATCATTCATTCGCCGAGAAACGTGAAAAATCGTTTATTTATATTCATTACATTCATTAAAAGCTTACATGTTAAGTAATCTTTTGCTTATCTACAATGATCCTTCATTCGCTAGAAATTTTAAATAAATAATCATTTATTTATCAACTAATCATATCTAAAATGATTTTTCATTAGTCAAAGCAAGTAAATAATCATTTATTTACATATCCATTACGAGCCATGCCTTTATGAAGGAAATCTTAACTCTCAAGATAAAACATATCCAGAATATTTAAATATTTAATTTAGTCATAAAATTAAATTTGATTTTATGCATGCAAACAAAACTAGAATAAGGAGAGAAACCATTTTCTTACATTGAGTAATATGGAATAATG
>VHZZ01001386.1:70317-99893 GCA_009801015.1 Silene noctiflora | reverse complement strand
CCATATACCATTGTCTACTTTTATACCTTTCTGTGGGTGAGTGCCAAATATGAGGGGCTTACATGAGAATAGTTGTGTAAGTAAACATAAGAAACGTAGAGATATCCCATTTTCTTAATATTTGTGCGAAAAGTAAATGTAAACAATTCCATGGATGGGAGAAATTGGTAAATAATACGAAATTTATGCTCAAATGAAAGCATTTTTCGCAACGAATCCAAATATCTAAGTTTCTACATATTTTGCATTATATTTTTGGTTAGATTTATAATCAAAAAATTCTTTTTTGTAAAATACGGTTTTGATATTAAAAATATTACATAGTATCTTTGTCCTAATCTTGGAAGATCTTATAATATACTTTCCTAAAACTAAAAACGATGATATAGACGCTCTAATATCGCTCGAAAAAAGCCTCTTTTAATAATATATATAGATTTGAACAATTTAGATCTCTTAAAAACAAATTTGATTTGGGTAATTTAGTGTTACAGACCGGAATTCATGGTGTATGCAAGTCTAACAGGGTAAATAGTACCCTAATCTTATTAACTAACAAAGAATGTTTAGTAGAGTTATAAATACTTCCCGAGCAAGAAAAGACGTTCACTTACTAACAGGATCCAAACAACGAAAAGGAAATGAAGCAAAAAAAAAAAAAAAAGTGTATTCCCGCTCCAACTATGAGGAAAAGGAATACTTTACAAATCTAATTTTCAATCAAGGAGGTTAGTCTAATAGTTTAGACAGAGACGTGGTAATAGGTCACAACTCACAAGTTTGTGTTCCTCTTTCCATGTATTGTATTGGCTTTGTGCTTCTTTTACCCAAAATAAAATAAATAATCTATTTTTCAGGTATACATAAATAAGCAAGGATATTGAATACGGATTGTTCACTAAAATGAGAAAATGGGTGAACAATGGATGAATTCTAGGAAAAATGAATACACATGTAGAGAAAGGCAATATCTGAATATGGTCTCACAGCTTCACTCCTGCAAAAATTGGAAGTCCGGATTTTCAATCAAATTGGGAGGCGCCTTGACGCCAGCGAAATCTCTTCCCTCCTGGGAAGCGGATAGCTCGTCCACAGAGAAAGGTATGCTGTAATAATAAACATATTATAAGGAAAGGTTAACAAGCTAAACAAATTACAAGTGTACAAAAAAAATCAATTTCCATTCCAAAAAATTTTCACCTTGATATGTCATCTAATAAGAAGGCATTTTTAGCCGTTTCGCTCTCTTTTTCATTCTCATTTTCCCCAGCCATTAATGTCCTCATACTGGAAATCACCTGTATAATGCAAAGCCCATCGTCTTAACTGAAACAGAAAGCCAGCAGCATGATAAGATCCACAGCTAAAGCCTCTGATAAACTTACCTCTGGAGATACGCTTCTTGTGTTATAACTATCATCCCAGTATAGCGTGCAAATTCTATAAAGTTGCTGGACACTCAAAAGCTGAAAATACAGCATCCATGTTAGTTACATACGAAATCAGAGGTGGTAGTTATGACTTAATTTGCCGTTAATTAAAACTGTCCTGATGTCTTCCTTTACACACACAAAAAAAACAAAAAACAAAAAACAAAATCAGTGTATTCATTGAAGCGACACTCAAAAGAGATGTGTTAGACTCTGGTCGGTTAGTCAGGTTTGAGTCAACTATTGCCGAATTGCGGGACCAGCATTGGTTGGCCAATGGTAATTGATCCACCAGGGTTCTGTATTTCACCAAAATAATTGACAAAATTGGTGGTGGTGGTGGTGATCGTGGGGGGTTGATTTTTGCTTAAATAATTGACAAAAGAATTCAAGAGCACAAGATTGTCTTCATTTAGAAGGTCGGAGGAAAAGACTTACAGGACACAAATCATTTGTAAGATTATCATAGGTGATCCTCGATTTCTGGTGTATAACCTGTATGGATCAGACCACATAATTAGACGGCAATCATTTGGCTGAAGATATATACCTCTTAATCGACAATATACAAGCAGAGCAATAAGTTCTACTTCAAAGTGACGATTCTCAATTGGACGATTTTTTAGAAAAGTATAATTTTAATGGATACAAAGAGGTGACACTTGCGCAAAGACACAATGAGTTGACACTCATATACAAAAGATGAGCAAGTACATTAAGCTCTCAATCTATCATCAGTAAGCTTACGTTACAAAGAGCATAAAAGGCCCCAAAGCAAGATAATCTGCTAGGATGGAGTTACTTTGTCTTTTGGAAATATGTTCCATTTAAGATGAAAGTGAATCAAGCAGGTACCAATTTGAAGAGCAAATCAATCACGCATAGACCAATAAATTATTAAAAGAAAATATGCGAGGCCTCTACATCTTACAAAAAGGCCTCTGATAACTAACAAACCTGTATCAGGAAACTTTCAAAACCTACACATTTTACCATTTGTAGGAAAAGATACCATTATGACATCAAAATTAACTACACGCAATTAGTGTGAACTTGGAGAAGAGCCAAACTCCAGCAAAAACAATCTAGACTACCATGATTACTTCTCCCTCTGTCACATCTGATGGCTGGATGATATCTTTGTTTGAAAATTGTTGTTAACCATTCAATTTGTCTTATTACTCAACATGCCTCCAAACCTCAATACTATGCAATGTGACTTAACTATTCTCTTCAATCCCTATATTTCAATGCTATTTTGACTTTAATTTTTGAATTCTCCACATAAGTTAACATAAGTTATAAATTTAAGGAAAAATTACAAATTACCACCTAATATAGTCCATTTTTTACAAATTACCACCTAATATGTGTAACTTTACAAAAAACCACCAACTTTTCAGGTTCAACTACACCATTCCCCCTTATCTTACATTTTTGTGACGATTTAGCGTAATTATCGACTCGATTTTATTTTAACGACTTTCGATTATTTAAATRACCAAACTACCCTTACTAATTTAATACACTCCTCATCTATTTCACACTTACTCACTCTCATTCAAACCCAGAACCCAAAACCCAATCAAACCCAGAAATCGTTACTAGGTTCTTGCTCATTTTGTCATTTTCTGGACAACTTCAGTTTCCCCCCTTTTTATTTTTTTGAATTAGTTCTTCAATTAGTGCTATTATTATGTGTTCATCTCTATTGTTCATGTTGAGAGGCGCTGGATAGACTACCTTATTCATTGGAGTATTCATGCATATACATTGGTAGTAGGAGACTAGGAGGTCTGCCACCCATGAATTGTCGATTGCAAGCTACCACAAAGAATGACTGCAACACCCAGAAATTTCGATTGTCGATGCAAACTACCACTAGCCCAGAATAATCTAAAGAGGATTAATGGTGATGAAAGAGTATTTCACCCAGAAATCTAGGGTTCGGGTGATAAAGGTGAAAAAAAAGGGGATAAATTGGGGAACCATAAATTGATTTTTAGGTTTAATCAATAGTGAATTGGGTGAGGAAGTGAGGGAGAGTATGTAATTAGTAAGGGTAGTTTGGTCATTTAAATAATCGAAAGTCGTTAAAATGAAATCGAGTCGATAATTATGCTAAACCGTCACAAGAATGTAAAATAAGTGAAAATGGTGTGGTTAAACATGAAAAGTTGGTGGTTTTTTGTAAAGTCGAACATATTAGGTGGTAATTTGTAAAAAATGGAACATATTAGGTGGTAATTCATAATTTTTCCTAAATTTAATTATCTTGGAGGGATTTTTCAATAGCTAATATCTTGCTAATCAATCAAACAATACTATATACTCCCTCCTATTCATTGTTTTCTTCCTCTTTGATATGAACACAATATTTAAGGAAAATAATAGAATATGAATAAAGGAGTTTGGTGGGGTTTGTAGATAGGAGGGAGAGATGAATAATTAGGAGTTAAATAAGAAATTGTGGGCCATAAACATTAAAAAAGGAATAAAATAAAAGTAAAAGAGTTGGGTGGGGTTTGGTGATAGGAGAGATGGATGAATAAAAATAAGAGTATAAGTTACCAAAATAGAAAAGGGGAAGAAAACCTGAATAATCCATTTAAGGAAATAAGGAAGAAAATAGTAAATAGGAGGGAGTATATATTCCTAAAACCAAGGGACTTCTATGTAATTAAAAATCTATACAAATTAATTATACTATATAGTTTTAATCGATAGCGTTGTGTGATAGACCTGAACAAGGAATTTCAATGTAAATATTATATAGTTTTGGTTGAAATATAAATTTAGAGAACACCAGAATATGGTGATTTTCCTTAACATAAATATGCCTCACTTATGGTATTAATTAGTATAAAGAATGTTAATTACTTAACATAGACAAATATAATACAAGTATGTTATATTTTGAAAACTATTAAAAGGTGAATAAATCAAGCTAGAGTTCCAAAAAAATATAATATTCCATAATTATTTCGATTTGATTTAATGCATATATGTAACATATTTATATAAATACATAAATCTCTTAAAATTGCATGCCTAATAGTAAAAGTAATTCTGTTATTAGTGAAAAGAATTGCAGTAACATTGAATATATAGTAATATGATAGTAATAACTCATTTGAATAGTGAGCGGGAGTAGTGAAAGTAATAGAAGTAACAATGGGAGTAGTGAAATTATCAATATTTATGCGGCAGTAGTGAAAGTAACAATAATTATTTAACAATAATTACGTCGGGATTAGTGAAAGTAACAATAGTAATAATGAAGGTAATAAAAGTAACAATGCAAACAACAAAAGAAAGTATATATGAACACTTAGCTAACCAATTGGTTGAATTAAAATATTAATAGCGGGAGTAATGAATTTGTCTCATAATTTATTTCATCGTAATTTTAGGATATATCATAGAAAAATATATTCATGATAAATTTACGAGCTATGCAACTTTAAAGTAGTTTTATTTAATTAAAATAAATTTTAATGCTAAATAGAGGTAGCCCAGGCGGGGGAGGGGCACCAATACTAGTTAAATTTAATATCTAAAATCTTGTTACTGACCACCATTGAGCTATGGCATCAAAGTACAAGTTTTATCTACCATATACAAATATTTCTTTATCCCCTATCACAGCTTTTTGATCAGTATGTCACGTTTTCGTGTCATTCATACGAAAAAAAATTCATTTTCCTCCTGTAACAATTCTTGCAAAAAAAAAATCCCGTTCATTTGAACTCATACATTTCATATTGCCTTTTTTTTTCCGTTTATTCTAGCTTACTTATGCTTCTCATAGATCTCAATGCACATGCATTTCCCTTTCCTCACAATTTATACCATACTTGCATGCTCTTTATAGTCAAGCTTCTTCCTAATAATTAATTTATGGCTGCTTTTGGAAATCTATAATACAACACCATCTTTTTTCTCAATACTTGGTGGGTTTTAGGGTTAAGAATTCAGTGGTAGTCTTGCTTTGACATGACATTATGTGCGATGATTTACCTTTGAAAAGTAAATATCCTGATCTTTTCACAAATATTCTATCGAAGAAACTATCAAGAAATTATCACTTTACTGGGATGACATTATGACAATAGTCACCACTCCGATGCATTCTTTTCCTGAATCCATAATGATTGGGATCGGAAAAGGCTTCAACCTAGGCCTCAACCTTCCTGGATTCCTGCCAGCTGTTGTTACTTGTTGCCGGGCGATATATCAATGACGGAGGCACACTTTATCCCACTGAGATGAACGCTTTTTTTTATATATAAAACAAAGTTGATGATTTTTGTAAATTTTGTAAGAAAATAAGATCATTGGCTACATTTGTTCCCAAGTTTAACGCATGCTTGGTAGTTAAAAACTTCTCCTCCATCTCATATACAAATCATTTTGCAGGAAATGAAAGTGAAAAAAACAGAAAATGTAGCAGCATAAAACATAACATACCAGGAAACCAACAGCTTGCCTTATATGCTTGAGTTCATCCCAAGATGATCCTGCAAACTGTACATCTTAACACCATAAGCCAAACATTTAACACTCCACAAAATATTATAATTCATTAATTCCAACTCAAGTCAAGTAACATTTCTTCCAGAATGGCAAGAGGTAATGTCTAAAAATGTACTCTCTCTCTCTCTCTCTTCAAATCCAAACACCACCAGCCCGCCTATTTTGTGAGAGGGATTTTGATTTTGTCGGGTGCTTGGATTTGAAGAGATCTTTCTTGCTCTGTTGCATTTGTGAGGTGCAATGCCATGACTTGTCCCTAATAATTTGTCTTCATACAATACGAAGCATGATATTAAATTTGGGCCACAACACTGAATCACGGCCGATTTATAAAGGTTTTGATTCCCCCATGACCTGGTATATCAAGTCAAAATAACGTCTTGACAACCGGTTTGAATCAAGACTAAAAACCATTATTAAGAACCATGGGCAGAAATTAAAGAAAGTATGTTGAGGAAATGGGTACTGCAAAACTGCTTTTTTGGTGTGCTGGAATCTTGCATATGCTACGGTGATTTGCCGTCCTTCAAAATGTACTTGGAGTTGGGGAAAGTATTTTCTTATCTTGACAGTCTGCTGGCAGCTGGTGCCTTCAACGGGTTCCGACTACCTAAGAGACTGGCGCGGGTTGTAATTTTCTGGATTAGATAATTCTTGTCCTCCACATAATATTAATTTTATCATACAAGATTGTTTCTATCCTAAAATATTGGGAGGTCATACTTCACCCGGTTAAACAAAACAAGGGATAAGACATTAAATTTGGAATAAACGAAAACAAAAGATAATTTCAAGGCAAATAGAAATTACGAGAAACATGGCTGTTGATATAGCTGTCTGATACGATATAAGATATTCTTTAAAGATTGAGTTTTCCTTCTGAAGACAAAAAGAAAGTATGCGTGCAATAGAAGGAAAATGACAATGTATTAAAACGAGAAGTGGTGATGTGTCAATACCTCCTCTGTTGCTTCTTGGCACCATGCTTCCAACTTGTCCAATCCCGCCTTCACATATTCTCCATTGCTGAATGTGCAGCACTCTCGACGAAGTAGAAGACTGCCAAATCAGTGACGCAACATTTCAGGTTTCCCTCACATGCTCATTGTTTCTAACAAGTAAACAGAATCTTAATCTCTCCTATCCATTGAAAAGTATACATATTCTATTTTCTGCATTTCCATTTGATAGTATACATTTCCTATTTTACTAATTTTTTTATTGCAAATATTAAAATTATACCTCACCATCCCCTCTCCCCACATTTTAGTAAGTTGAGGGGTAATTTAGTAACTTTGTACTCAAGACTCCACACTTTCTCCTTTTCCTAAACATTGCACCAAAAACAAATTTATACAAATCAATGTTTGATGTTTGCGGATATTCAGGATGACATCCCTTGGCGTATGATGTTTCGGATGATATTATGTTGATTGATGAGACGAAAGAGGGAGTTGACAGAAAGTTGAAATTGTGGAGGCATACTTTGGAGACTCGTGGGTTTAGGCTAAGTAGGAGTAAGACCGAGTATTTGAGATGTCAGTTCAGTAACCCCGCGGGATCGAGATCTACAGAGGTGGGGAGTATTATTTTCGATGGAAATGTTGTTGAGGGGTAAGCTTTCTTTAGATATCTAGGATCTGTTATTCAAAAAGATGGGGAGTTAGACGAAGATGTGGCTCATAGAATTAAAGCGGGATGGTTGAAATGGAAAAATGTTACAGGGTTTTTATGCGATAAAGATATGCCCTATAGATTAAAGGGAAAATTTTATCGCACGGCGATTAGGCCCGCCTTACTTTACGGCTCCGAGTGTTGGGCCCTGAAACATTGTCACATTCAAAAGATGAGTGTGGAGGAGATGCGTATGTTGAGGTGGATGTGCGGCCACACAAAGAAAGATCGATTAAGGAATGAGGTGATTAGGGAAAAGGTGAAAGTAGCGCCAATAGAGGACAAGATGGTGGAAAATCGATTAAGATGGTTTGGCCATGTGAGAAGGAAACCTATGGAGGCACCGGTTAGGAGGTTGGGGAACAGAAACGGTTGCTAGGGGTAAAGGGAGACCAAAACAGACATGGCTGAGAGTTATAGAGCACGATATGAGATTTTCCGGGCTTGACGAGGGGATGGTGTCGGGGAGGGCACAATGGAGGGAAATGATACATGTGAATTTTTAGTTTTTGATGATAGTTGAAATATTTAATGTTTTTATTTATTTTTTAAAAAATTTATTTGTTCTTTTCGGATTTAGTAGAAGTTTTTACCAACAAGTTTTTATATATTAATACTTGTTTCACTTTTAAGGTATTCCGGACCCTTAAATTTTACTTCGGTTTTCAAAATCGTTTAATTCTTGATTTAAATTCTAAGTTTTATAAAAGAAATCCGGACTTAGATTTTAAAACCTACAAGGCTACATTAGTTTTTGTATTATGTTATTTTCCCTTTTCTATATTTTCGTATTTTGAGGTGTGCGTTCACCCATGGACAGTTCTAAAGGATGATTCATGTCAGCCGACCCCAAACCATTTTGGCATCAAGGCTCTGATGTTGGTGTTGTTCAATGTATTTGGTAGAGTAATTCTTATTTTCGCACAATGACTTCCATAGGCTCATGTTGTACATGTTTTTCTATTTCTAGAATGGAGAAAGGACCGATGAACCACTCTGGGATGATGTTCTAACACGTATACAGACATACAGTCACTGAGGTGACGGAAGTCTTGAAGCCAATAACAATCACAAGAAGCAAAAGGGGCTGAGAGAGCATGCTTATGCAAAATCTAGCCCTTTATTGTTGACTACAGTAGTCATCTTATGCGTTCATGTTAAAACTTGGCCATACTTCCAATGACTACACAAATAAAATGCAAAATCATAATAGTTGCCATCGTAATAAACCACATTACCATATTGCATACTATTTCACAAGAATTGATAACCTTGCTGTGATAGACACTACCATATGAGATTGATATAATCACAGATCATTAGGGTATGAAATCACCTTTTATAATTAGTATTTACAAAGAGTATTTCCAGATACTTTCTCGAGATAAGATATTGGCTAGCTGTTAGAAATACAAAAACCTTACCTGTTAAAAAGCTGAACGTTGATAAAAGAAAAGATCTGTGTAAAAATATTCTGTGCAAGATTTTTTGGCACCTGCACGGAAAGAAGATATTGTGAGCAATGAGCAAGATATTCAGAATCACTCTAGCTAGGAGAAGAAGTAACATACGTGGTTCTCCTTCAGTATATCCAAAAATATATAAAGGTTGTCACTGATGTCCCGCCAATGATCAACCACAGGGACATTGCTAAGAGATCGTCTTAACGAATTACCACCTTGAGATTTTTTTGGAGCCTACATCCCATCAAATAGCAGATCAGAGATAGGTAATGTTTAGAATGTAAATCCACGGAATAGAAGAAAAAAAAGAAGAAAAAAGATCAATGGTGTGCGATTGGTTAAGACCTGTAACTCAAGCCTCAAAATTTATCAAGGCTGATTGAGCACACATAATCAAAAGAGAAACCTAAGTTTAACACCTTCTAAATCCTCGATAAGTTGAGGAGACATGCCTGAAGCCCCGAACAATAGAGGTCAATAATGCCTGTTTTTATTTCCAGATTTTACTAGATCAGTGGCTATATAATATTGTTAAGACTATCTACATGCAAACACAAAACTTCAATTTCTCATTTCAATTTTCTTTTAACATCAAAACAACAAAGTAGCGTAGATTTTGTTGAAAAAACGATTTGACTTTTACAGAACTTTAATCTCATATATGTGATGTTTTCTAATGCTTTCTAGTAGAAGGCAATTTAAACCTTAATTTATTAATTATTATCTAGTCCTGTTTTGATTCGAGGTCAATGATGAACATGCTACCCAAATGAGATTTCCAGTTAAATTATTCAGAAAGAGTACGGTTGGCTTGACCCTACTACTCCTTCAATTCCCCTAGATTCACGATCATATGAAGTGCCAGAAGAGAGGTCCTATCGTGATTCGTGACGCTCATGGTTACTTTAGTCATAGACTCCAAAGAATGAACAACCCAATACAAGACCAAAGTTTGCAGGCCGCTGAACCAATTCAAATAGCTAGTATTTCCAAAGAGACAGATTTTGAAATTTCGGAAAGTTTGAGGAAGCATTGCAGAACCCTGGTGGGGCCTAGGTGTCAGGAATTATCAGGGGAAAGAGCAGGAATGTTCTAAGTCAAACCTTCATTCAATAACTTATGAACCTCAGTACCCACTCTTCCTTGAAAGGAATTCGACATGACAATCTTAATGTTACCATTATCATAACCTCAGTGCCTCAAAACAAGCTCAGACTTCAAGAGAGGTAGTAAGGAGATCAGAAATAGGTAGCATTTCCCCTAAAATAATGGAGATGTGTTTTTGCAAGTTATCCTTTGTGATCACCATGCATGGAAGCAGCACAAAGATTTTAAAACCATATTGATTTAATCCATATATATATTCCTATCCCAAAGACTAAAAAAGGCAATGCTTTTGCTCTATCGGAAAAGGAGGGGAATTAATGTGTTATCTAAAGCAACAAATTTGCAAATACCTGAATACAAGAAGAGAGCAAGGGGGATATCTCCTTCTTAAAATTGTCTCGAATGATTCCAAATATTTTCTCTACATAGGCGGTAAGCTGCTGCTTGAAAAGCAAAGCTGGATACTTGGCCTCTACAGGGCGAACTATGTCAACTTGCATATTCGCAGAAGACGCAGATGATCGAAATCCCTAGAAAAAGGGAGAAAAAATCAGTATGAAGCAATGATATTTCAGGAATAAAAATACACATTTTTCCTTTCAACAAAATCAAACTACAAAGACAAATTCTGCATGGTGAATGGTGATTAGTGACAACACTGCAAAAGGACTAATCAAATTGACAAATTATTCTGACGAATAGAGTGTTACTTGTGCCATCCTCCCAAAAAATGAGGTTGGTTGAGGAGGTTTCCAATCTCTGCTTGCTTTTAGAGTTCTTTGCAGCAAAAACAAAAGTGTGGAAGTATTGGATAGCCAATAAGCCAGATGACAGTTATCGTCAGAGTTCTGCATAGATTTCGCATGAAATAAGGGCAAGGTTATACAACAGAACAAAACAAAACAAAGCTCAGGAACATCGGAAAATTAATGCAAAGTCATTGTGAAAAAAATGTAAAATAAAGGAAAAACACATACTAGCCTACAAGAAAAATCACGATTAAGCTTATAAATGATTTTTTCATTATCGAAGATGGTCCGAAAAGTAAAACGTGGACATTTACACGTCGGTGCTTCTAATGAGCATTTGTAGAGAGTGGTGATTATCTCTGATGAAATTCACAGCTATTTAAATATTATTATCAGAGAATATATTCAATATTACCAGTATTTAATGGAGAAGATTGCACGAGTAAAATATAATGGGAGAATTGGGAAGCTCTGCTATAAGTCTATTAACTCTATAAGCTACCCAAAAAGAGGCTGCAATTGTTTTAGCATCCACATAGGTTTACCTCAATTGAAGAACCAATCAACGTGATCAGGCGGTCAAAGACATTAGTCCTATCTGCTTCAAAGGATTTCCAGTGGAGAAGGCACTTGTACATGGTAAATGCAGCAACTGGCTTCCCCTGACTGAAGCCAACGTCTCCAGACACACATTTGATTAGAGAATCAGACAGCTCCTTCATAAAGAAATTTCAAATAAGATTAGGCCACATAGCCTTCATAGCAAATTTAAAAAATTGGGAAGAAAAAACTATCGCCGTGTTCTCAAAATGGATATGAGCTACATACACGCTGCCGCTCCATTTGTGATTTTCTCAAGGACTCGGTACCAAAATACTTCCTGGGTGTCCCACTTTGTGTATCCTGTCAAATATGGTGTATCATTTATATTTAGCCATAAAAACATCAGAAGATTGAAAAAACAAGTGCCTTATGACCGTGGGCTCGAGTCACTAATCTAATATGGTAAGTGTAACCATTCCCAAGACCAAAATATGATAGATAGCTAGGTGACAGAATGAGTCATAACAGAAGTTAAAGTTGTCAGCATAATAACCTGATTCTCTGACATTCTTTTACTGGAAGATATCAAAGCCTGCTGCCGGAGAATGTGATCCTCAGTTTCCATGTCATCAATTTTTTCTTCAAGCCTGGATAATTCGGTATTTAGAACAGAAGTCAGCAATTAATCCTTACAAGCAAGTCATAAAAATAGGTCCAGCACGCTCATATGTATATGACTCGTAGTCGAAACGAAGGGCCCATATCCTTCCAAAAGAAATCACCCCCTTCCAAAAAATAGGTCCAGCACACTGAGGTAATGTTGTTCCTGTGCTTGGGGCTCAGATTATGAGATTAGCCTACATTGATGGGCTCCATTCTCTCCCCCCTCCTTGTCAGTCCCTTAACACCAAAGCATTACAGAAACAAATGCAGCTTACACTATGTGTAGCCCAACAAGCTCCTCAACACATTTTACTTAAATATAACGAGTTCTATTTGCCGGTGATGTCTGCATCAAGCATCAATTTGCCAGTCAGTCGAGGTATTTAATCTTGGTTTCGGTTGCAGTTGCGAAAACAGTTGCCTAATATCACCGGCTGCAACCGAAATGTGCCTTATCCAGAGCATTAATACAGGGTCGCAGTGACCTGACAAAACCTTTACAACCGAGCTGCGAAGCCCTGAGCTGAAACATATCCTCATGAACAGAGGCATGAGTTGACAGTAGAAAGGTCAGCTCTACTTCAACTTTCGAAGCCCAGGAAACAATCAAATCTAATTAATTACGTGGAAATTATATCTGAGCATGTCACATACAGAACAGTTGAAAAAATTACAAGATTATCTTAGGCTGGAATAAGGGGATAGGCAAAGATTATAATTCCTATACTCCCTCTATCCCACTTACATTGTTCCCATTTGGCTTTGTTGGTCAAATAATGTAGACATTGACCACTATTTTCTCCCAAGATATAATAGAATTTTTTTTAAATTGATAATGAAAATAGTCTGTTAAAAATAAAATATTGATATATTTTACATTGTAGCTATCTATATATTTGGAAAAATTAATGGTCAAAGTTGCCAAATGTTGATCACCAAAGTAAAATGGGGACAATAAATTTGGGATAGAGGTAGTAGATGAATACTAATAGTCCCCCTTTTAACCCCAGTATTGAGTCAGTCTTATGACTCGCATTAGCTCCTCTGAGTACAACAAAATATAAGAACAGCAAGTGACAGATACATAACACAGAGTTATTGACCACCTCTGAATTGTTGTCTTGAGCTGAATTATCTTCGATTCTGCACTTTGTACCTGCTTCAATCGCTCTTCACCCATCTTACTTGTTTCCTCAAATTTCTTCTCAACTTCATCAATCTTCTTTTCTAATGAACTCACCAATTCCTGTAATAGGAAGAAAAATTTGAATGAGTAAATAATGACATAGAATAGCAGATCAACCTGACACCGCACAGAATTCATTACTTTGAGCTGCTCATTTTCCTTTGTAAGCTTGTTTACAAGATCATTATCAACAATAGGAACTTCTTGAATGACGGGGACTAGCTCAGCTGTTTTCTTAACATTTTCCTCACGTTCCTTCAGAAGCAACGTCTTGGTTTCTTGATATTGCCTCTGCATCACTTCCAAAGCCTGCTGTAATTTTGAATTTTCTTGTTTCTTGGTCTCATCGAGATCAGCCTGTGAAATGAAAAACAGGATGAAAATGTCAAAAAAAATCTAAAATAATATCGTAAGAACATACGGAGGACAAGTAAACAATACAATATATCAAGAACAACAACGCTACACCGGTGGCTTAAAATCTCCACCCTATCGTCAGGTAGGGGTAGCAAAACTATTGAAATTTATTCCTTCAATATCATTAGGAGACTATAATTGCTATATAGAATTACCCTTAAAAGCTCCACCCCATCGTCAGGTAGGGGTAACAACCTACTTTTTTAAGCACAGCTTACCCTTAAACGTTTCTCGAGCTGCAGACGCCAAGTTAGCTCTTCAACTTGCTTTTCCAACTTATTCTTAGCTTCCTGTAAGGCACCTGTTTCCTTTGCAGCCTGAATATATGATTAGGAAAACTCGTAACTATTGATGGCAAACATATTACAGTGAATACCTCCACAAGAATATTCGGCCAAAGTAGAATACATTAGATTGATGATATATATAAAAAAATATGATCAAATATCATGCTGAAGGAAAGAAAAAACAGAATGTCTGACTAACCACACATTGATTTCGCATAGTTAAACCACAGTATCAAAGAAGCTTACGAACATGTGAGGCCAGATTGGCAATGCTAAAACTTCGATTGTTCTATTAGAACATTCCTTTTGTCTCAGTTGCATTTGGTTATTAGAAACTTTACGCGGAATACTAATAATGGGAAAGTTGAATATACGAAGAGAAAAGAATGATATATAGTTTATAGAAAGGACCCGAAAATAAGAATCAAGTGTCAGAGGAAATCTTCCCTCATAAAAGAAAACTGAAGAAAGGAAAAGTGGAGATAGAATATGGCAATATACAGAGTATACAAACTCATGCACAATCGGCATTCGACTCCAGCCTTTCATCAACCCTATGTGAAGCCACATTTTAGTCAATTCAAAGTAGATAAATACTTTCTTGTCCGGGTCTTTTTGTATCCTCGTAACAAATTAATGCTTCGAGACTACACCTTCAAAAGTATTTTAAGTGGGTGATGTAGATACATGATTGCTTGTGTTACGGTTTACCAACATACTTAAAGAGAGCGAGAGGAGGTATTCATCAATGCGTACAAAAAAAATAGCACTGTTTTAAACCAACAAATCTAAGATCACACATCTGACAAATCAACAAAAAAGATGGTGGTATCAATAATATCACCATTTTAAGCTTTCGTAATTCTCTTCTTGCTAATTTCACACGCCAAGCACATTGTGTAGCAATAGCGGCCTTCCTCATCCTTAAGTACTTCTGGCGGGCTATGTGCCTCTTCCATTGACACTGTACAAAACACAAATTTGGTTATAAAGCCATACCCAAAAATGATGGATAAATAAAGACGCGCATATGAGGAAGAAACATCCTCGCAACTAGATTGGCAAAAGATACCTCAACCAAAACACGTGAATCCGATTGCAATTGGCCCCAAACTGAAGAGCATGATTTTATTTTTAACCAGATACTCAATACAACCATGAATTTGACTAGGCCTGACCAAAAACAATTTGACCAATATTGCCTGTCCACTCAGCTAAACATATTGACAACAAATCTAACCAAGTCCAAACAAGACAATCTTCAAAAAAACCAAATCAAAGACTCGAACCAAACCTGATCAATACACCCTTTTTTCCAGGTCTACTCAATATGCAGCATAAAAATTTTAACTCACTGATGAACAAATAATGTCAAAAATAAAAAAAAAAAATCAGCAAATCTTATTTAGAAAAAAGTAAAGTAATCCCAGGATTGATCAAGTTAATGAGTTATTCGCTATTGTCATGCAATAGCTTGCATGGAATGAATGCTTCAGTGAATATATCCACAAAATCATAAACACTCTAATCTTTAAAAGTGATGATGAATTAGAAATCCCCACACAATATCAAGTTAACCACAAGAATAGAACAACTTAAATTTGCTGCAGCAATACAACTATAGTATATAAAGTTACTAAATAATGCACCCTTTTCAAACAAAAGACTTTGACTTTATTGTTTTCTCAATTGAACGATGACTGATTTTACCTGAATCAAAATAGCAGCCTTCGTCTTCTTTCTGAACCGAAGCTCATTACGAGCAGCCATCCCACGCATTCCTCTCTCAATTGTAATAGCAGAAGAGCAGAATGCCAAATAAGATTTCCTGGCAAGATACTTCCGTGACACCTTTTGAATTAGAAGAGAAGCTGCTTCCCTCCTTTTACGTTCAAAGGCACATCTGGCAAGCTCTCCTAAAACAAATGAAAAGGAAAAAGTTCAGGGTTTGCAGAGAGTAGTATGATCTTCATAACCATCCGTTCTTGTTTAATTTTATTAGAAGTAAGAACAGGTCATTAACTGTAAGGCTACTCACACAGAGGCTATCAAAGATAGATAGCCAGACAGAAAAGTCATACTGAACAGAGAGTCCAGAGGTAAAAGTAGACTTCAGCTCCCAGGATGATGATAATACTGTTAATGCCAAAAGGTGCTTCCAAAATATTATCACAGGTTCTAACAACATTACCTCAAGGGCTTCTGCAAATTCTGTTACAGGTTCTAAGTAATATGGAATTCGAATTTCTCGATGATTAAATTGACTGTGAACAAGATAAGACGGTGTACGTTTTGATCTAAAAAGGATATTCATACAAATCAACATGCTAAGCAATGAAGTGCCAACTAATCTACTAAACCATTTTTTCAATCTTATTTATACTTCAGTAATGTAGACTACCTGCGATTTCATTTGTTTAAAAAAGGATATATGGAATTACTGCTGGACTTTTCAAAAAGGAGACCAAAATAAAACCAATATATGTTTATTCTAATCTATGAAAGTCTGATTCTTCATATTATCTCAAGTCCCCATGCATGACAATTGACGCTCAGACATCGGTATGACATTTGGACACTTTGTTACTAGAAACACGAGGATTTTTCATAAAATAGTAAAGTCTAACACTTGCAGATACACTTGATAGAATGATACCCATGTTGGGTTCCTAATCGAGTATGGGTAACAGAAGTTCTAATAGATAAAAGACAGTAAAATTAATACCCTATGCATCTTGTGAAATATGTTCAAACAAATAAACTTTCTTAAAATACCTATCCATCAGCTATGAAAAATATCCAGCAAAAGAAACATTTCATTTTGTTTGTGGATTGCACAAAAATTTGGCAAGCCAAAGCAGAAACAGCCATACCTCTACAATAAGCTTGAATCAGCAATGTAGACAGCCGCATTTGTCTAAACCATCTATTGAAGAAAAAGGTCCGAACTTTTCTCTGAATGATGGTAGCTGATCGTCCTAAAACCTCATTCCTGAGTGCATCTAGCTCCGCCATCTGACCCGCTCTAAGAAAGACTTTAGTTTTACCAATCTGCCACGTCATTGGAATGCAGGCTCAGAGAACTGAAGACTGAAGAGTGAGGTATCTTACATCTATACTCTAGGAATAAGACTGCTTCCCATCTTGTTATGGTAATGAAAAACTAATATTGGTCATGATAATAAAAAAAAAATTAAAAAAAAAAAAAACTAATATTTGGCCTTCGATTAATACGTGACAAATATATAAACAAAATTGCCAATGATATAATTTACGTACCAATCACTATAAGCTATTCCTGACAGCTTTAGTTTGTTTATCTTACATTGAAAATATTGAGGGTCCTTTAATTTCTTAAGAACAACGGGATTTTTTGAAAATTAATACTGTCTTTGAAAGGAAAAGCAGAAAACGGAATTTCATTTGCAAAAACTTTTTCAGAAGAGGCTTCTAAATTCTCCTTTTTATAGCCATTGAACATTGTATGACTAAGGCCATGCATTTCGCTTTTTTTACACTATTTCTCTTTTCTCAGTTTTGTAAACCAAATCATACTTTCTCTGTTCCATTGAGTTCTATACATTTCTCAAAATATGTGAGGGGAATTTCGAAAAACATGTACAATTCAATGGAGAGTTAAGTAACTTTACGATCGATGGTTATCCCTTCTTTCGTTTCGACAATGTGACAGTGTTTGAGTCCATTAAAAAAACATTAGTTTATACTTTAGAAAAGTAGTCATGAAGATCATTTGCTTGTATTCCATCTGCAAACCGTACCACCAAACGTAATGAGATACAATCCTCTCACTTTAGTGCATACCTGATAACCTTTCAATTGTACTTTCTCTAAAATCTTCCTACATGCAGTAACATCATCACAACTGCAAAAGAGTGAGTCATAGAGAGGAAAGGTCAACAATGCCCAAATACTTTTCGAAGGGGGGTAGTATCATTGAACATATACAAAGAAGAAAATAATGGATGACGAGAAATCTACAGAGAAAACTAACAAGTGTCATATTCTAAAGTAATACCTCCCATCCAAAACTTCTGGAGCGAGGATGCGACAACGATTAATAAAATCAAGAAATGGCCTTCTTGTGGGGAATCCAGCACAGCTAATTCTTATAGCCTCCATGACACCCTGGAAGAGATATAGTCAGCAGTTGTTAAGAGCCTAGATCTTGAAAAGTATATGTAAATGTTTTTTGTATTACATTAAGCAAAGAGGTATAAAACAGAAACTTACCCCGCAGCGAAGCTGCTGCAAAACATTACTGTTCTCAAAAATTGCAGGCTTCAGAACATTATTCGGCTTTATGCACCGAATATAGTGAGGCTCAGTTGAACTGAGCGTCTCTAGCAAAGCTTGCAATTGTTGCTGCATAAATATGAAGGAAAAAAAAGCTTATAGCTGACCGATGAAACAGCAGGAGAAAATTGAAAAACAGAGATGGTTTCTTAGTAATTTGTTTTGGATAGGGAAAAAATGGTATTTATGAATTAATAAGAGTGCAAGAAAAGAGGATAAGACATCCCCATTACAGAGCGGATTACAAATGGTTCCAACTATGTTGTAAAATTCTGATAGGGATTCCCTTAAAAGCCCCGATATTCATGTCCACAAGGAGGTGTAAATATGTGAACATGCATACCCCACCTTCCGAACACATGCACACAAGCATACAGAGAAAGGGTGATGATCCAACTCAAACAAACCTTGAAACCCGTGCCTATGGAGGAGAATTTTGAAGACTTAGAAGACTCCTCGGGCAACGGTGGAAACAAGCTTGCCACAAAGGCACACTTCGAAACGCTTAAAAGCTCTTGATGCTCAGCAACAACATAATCTTTGTTCTTATCAAGGAATAGCTCAGTTTGATAAGTCACCTGCAATTTAATTTACTGAGTAAATTGCCATATAGACCACAATATCTTTATACAACAAGAAATCCTAACATATGTACAATACCCAATAACTCACCTCACCAGCATAATGAGATATAGTGAAATCAGTGCGCGACAATTTTGGTTTGCTGAAGCGTTTATGGTTACTAAACATCTGGTACAGCTTTTCAGCAAATGTCTCATGTGTTGATCTAGGGAACATACTACAAAAGGAAATGCCACCATCAGATTTTCAGGCCAATTGCATAAATTATATCATTGTTCTTTTCCTATCGAGATGGTTCATTATCTTTACACTCAGTAGACATTAGAAATTAAAAAAAAAATTCAAAGTTGTGATCACTTACCAGGCTTCATCAAGTAGAGCAATAATACCGCCCGGTTTCTGTCATATGGCAAATGATCGAATAAGAAAGCTAGTCACATGTCACATCACTAGAAAAAAAGAGCTTCTTCAAGCATAACCCCCCCAAAAGAGAGCTCTGGCTTCGATTATAAAGGGGTAGAGGTGGACATTGGAATAGAATTCATCTTACATAACAAGAACTCCAGCTTTTCTAAGCTTCTTCACTTTCTTTTTATGTTGAACTTTCTTAACAAAGAAGTCAAATATGGCATAATAGGTACTCGCTATTATGACTGGGAACAACTTGGGTATTAAACATACACTTTACAAGGACCCTCATTAGAAAGCTCACCACTCAGGCTCTAATGAAAGAAAAACTTAGGAGGTAAAATATATGCAAAATTGCACCAGATTACTGGAAGAGAGAATAGAGGTAGGCCATCACAAAATAGACAAGCTGTGGTTGGCCCACCATATAAAAAATGTGGCATGTCAAAGTATTTGTAAAGCGTGAGTTCAAGTTGTATCAAAACACAGCTTGAATTTGCAAGAAAAGCGAAATTGTATAAAATTTCTGTACTCTAAAACATTTATTGATTTGTTTTACAACAAAACCAGTTAACGAAGAGCAAACAATATCGTATACTAACCTTTTCTATAAGATCAAGAACATCTTGATTATCGACAAACTCTATGTAGCTCCAATCAATTTTTTCTCTAGTGTATTCTTCTTGCTCCATTTTGAAAACATGCTGTAAAATCATGTTTGCAATATCAGAAGTGGTTTCCGTCATCCATGGGTATTTTCTAAACCACAGTTAATTTAGAAACCTGATTAAAATGCTGCTGCAGCTTCTCATTCGTTAAATTAATGCAGAACTGCTCAAAGCTGCAAAACAGTAAAGTTGAATCTAGCCCATCAAAGTAACAACTTCAAACGAAAATAAAGTACATCTATTCCACTAGCAGGAAAAATAAATTAAACAACGATATTTATCAACCATGCCTACAAATGACATGACCAAGCACCTGTTTGTTTCCAAGAGCTATGTTTAGAAGTTTATACAAGTGTAATACGTCAAAACTATGATGCTCAGACTCGGACCCAAGGATCCGACTCGGACACGGATCCGAGTGTCCGATCCTTGAAATCTTAAAATCAAGGACTCGGGTACGAGGATCCGTGAGTTATTTTGGACACGGCATTTTTCTGAAATAATAAAAATATCTACATATTTTAATAAGTATTTATTTATGAACTATAAAAATATCTGATTAATTTAGTTTTATTACCCTAAAAAAATAAAAATAAATAAAACCCTTAGATAACACCTCGTTAGATAACACCTGCTTCAATTTTCTATGCAAAATCATTTATTCCTTGAGTCTAAACGGCTAAACCTTCTTCATCTTTTTAACTTCTACTTTCTCTTTCATCTTCAAGTGTTCAACAAAATTATTATTTCTTTTATTTTTCACTGGCAAGGGTCCGATTTCACACTGAAGGGTCGGACTCGAAATCCATGTCCGGATCCATGTCCGGGTCGGGTCCGCCGGATCCTCTGGGGTAACTGAAGAGTCCGAGCATCACAGCGTCAAAAGACTGACTGTTCAAATCTTCCATATAACTCCCTCATACTTGTAAGTTCTCTGATTTTGCTTACAACAACAATAATGGTACATTGGTACCAAGGTATAGCAAAGACTCTTTTATAGCAATTAAAGGTGCTTGATGCACAGGGCCTTACTCTATGTCGTAAAAACAAGAGGTTGTCAACCTGCTTCTGGAAGACCCACATGATGAAAATGTCGCTGTTGGTCATAATGAGGGAAGACCCATGTTTTTTTGGGTTTTCCTCTACCCTTTGCAACCTTTTTCATTTCCTAGGTTTCGAGCCTCCTAACGACCTAACGGTGCATTAATAGGCCTCCTTCTCACAAGCCCAAACCATCTTAACTGATTCTCCGTCACCTTCTCCTCTATCGGCGCCACTCTCACTTCCTCCCTAATCACCTCATTTCTAAGCCGATCTTTCCTTGTATGGCTGCACAACCACCTTAAGATATGCATTACCAAACCATTTTATATGTAAAAATAATAAATTGCAATGTCTACCTGCTGAATTACTTTTTCATAGAAGTATCTACTGCAAGATTACTAAACACTTATTCGTAATTCTGCTAATGGGATTTAGTAGTCAAACATGCTAACTTTATTTGCTACTAAAATATCCCTCTACTTATTGCCAAATAGGTCCCTTGTCCTCTTGTAGTACCTTTCTTACCTCTTTCTTGGTTAAACCCTTCTCATCTTCAGATAACATGGGTAATGAAACGAATAACTTTTAGATTTAGAAATGCACACGCAAGGAGGGAAACACGGTAATGACTACTGACTAATGCAACGAGATCATGTGCCCCATAGCACCTAGCCATTTATGGTAACACATAAAATATCTTTTTCCTCGTCTTCCGAAGAAAAAAAAAAAAAATCTGCACGAAACAAAACCAAAAGCATACCAGTTAAGCACCTGTTTGTCTTAAATGTCTCAAAACCATAAATGTCAAGAACCCCAATCAGAGATTTTGCATCAGGATCCTGACCAATGGAGCTATTTATCTTGTTCACAAGCCTGAAAATCAAAACAAAACAAATAACAAACCTTCAGCTGCCATTTTGCCAAGAATTTAGCCTAATTCAAAGCGACATATTTCTGTAGTTAAATAGAGAATCCAAGACAAGAGACATACCAATCAAATAACCTTGAGTATACAGTTTTGGCTAAGGCATCTCTGTTGATAGAAGCAGCATTTGGATCCATATTCTTCGTAATTGACTCACCACGAGTCACAATTACACGTTTACAAAATGAATCTTCAAGGGCTTTCTCATCACACCTAAGCACGCATTAAATAATGTACTTGAGCAATATCAAAAACAAACTCAATTTCATGTAATTCAGAAGGTAAAGTTGCTCACATAAATAGCTCAGAGGCTGTTTTCAGATGAAATCTAGATTTTTCATCTTTAGGTTCAGAAGAATCGGATTCGCTCCCTTTTGTGAATTCAATATTGCCTAGATGAAGAATTGCAGCCACAACTCTAAAAATCCCATCCTAGAGAGAAAAAAAAAAATAGTATAACAACCGTCTGGAGTAAGAAGATAAACAAGCAAACAAAGTTAGGATAATAAAATATAGCACAGACAATGGGGACTCAAAGCCCCTGCTACCTGCTCATGAGAGGAAATACCAACAACGTCCATGGCCCTTCTAGTTGCTACATACTCTTTGGCATCATCTATCACATCAACTTTGTAGCAGTTTGATTGATTAAGATAATGGAAAGCTCTTGGGTCGTCCAACTTAAACCTCTCGACATCCTAATAAAGAGTTAAGTGGGCAGGATTACACAAATATTCTTGTCAATAGAAAAAATTACACAAATGTAAAGCCCACATTAGTAAATCCTCTTACATCTCATGCCAATGCCCCTGTCAACTTTTGAAAAGGCATGCAATATGGAAATAAACTAACCCGTTGTGCTTGGAAATGAAATCACATCTTTTGTTTTATTATCCAAGGCTCATCTATTGGTTGTCTGAATAAGAGTTGTCAAACACCATTTGGGTTGAGAATTTGAGGTTTTTACAGGTCAATGTGTTATATGTGCCAAAAAAGTCACTCCTATTATCCTGTAGGGGTTTGGCTGATTAACAGATTAAACACAGAAACATTAAGCACCCACTGCACAATTGAAAGTAGGCAAAAAATAAAGAAGCTCAAACACACTTTTTTAGCTAGGTTGTAAGAAAACTTTGCCTCATAAACTGTCACGCCAATAAGCCCTTATAACGAACAAAGAAAAAGTCAATCGCCAAAGTCTGAGTGACATTTTGCCTTCCAGTTGAAAACTTAGAATTTAAAACCTCATATCATTCATCCAACAATTCAGATATCGCATGTTATGACAAATCAAACTACCTCTTTTGGTGCCGCACACAGCATGTAGAAGCAGTGGTAGTTCCTTTCAGGATCAGACAGTTGGCAAACACGAGATCTTTCCAGTAAATAAGTCCTAATGGCTGCTCCAGATATCCTTCCTCGTTGATCAAACTGTAATTCCACGAACTTGCCAAAACGACTGCCATTATTTAGAGTAGAACTCAATTTCAAAACATTTTGAGACACATTATATGAAACAACCTGCAATGAACACCCCTATGGAAAAAATGGATCTCACCAGCTCACCTTGAGTTATTGTTTCTCACAGTCTTAGCATTACCAAATGCTTCCAAAACTGGGTTTGACTGCAAATTGAGATAAAGGCTATCAGTAAGCACACTGGATTATACAACAGCCTGATGTATCCCCTTAGCTTTTAATGAATAACTAAGCCCTAATTATACAACATGCTCTAATAAAAAAGAGAATTCAGTTCTTTCATGGAGGGCATTTTCCCTAGGAAATGCAGTTGGTTTACATTTTTTGAAACAACTGCAACATCTGCAAGTATGCAGCCTCACAAAGCCACACTTCTACTTGTTTCCCTTCCCACCCACCCACCCACAATTCTTGACCGATCACGCTTCTTCACAAAAAAAATTTAAGAAAAAAAAAAAAAGAGAAAAACTGTCATATTAGTGCACACCTCCAAAACTTTTTGCTCCACAGAACGCCCCGTAGCTTTTGCTCTTCCCCCCATATATGCAAGATATTGCATAAGAGACTTGGTGCTTTCTGTTTTGCCAGCTCCACTTTCCCCACTTACCAAGATCGACTGACTTATTCCCTCATGTAACATCAATCTACAATGAAAAACAAAATCAATGGAGTGGCTTACACAAAACCATGAGAACCAATTTCAACTCGATCATGCAAAAAATGTTACCTGTATGCAGCATCTGCGATTGCAAAGGGGTGTGGGCTTAAATCACCTAGAGCAGCCCCTTTGTACTGCCCCATCATATGACTATCATATAAATGAGGTAGCCTTCGGAAAGGGTTCACAGCGATCAAAATGTTTCCTGTGTAAGTCTGCAAATAAGCTTCAAAGCATGAATGTTTTTTGGAAAGATACTATAATTACAGTTCACACCGGATTCACAAAGACAGATCTAACTCCACATAATTGATGGAGTGGAAAAGTCGTCATAGAAGAAGTTCGTCACGGGAAAATTAAATAAAAAAAATACACCACGACAGTTAAGCATGCAGATCGAATGCTTATGATTTCTGATAGCGTAAAAAAAAAGTCGTAAAACATACACTTTAAACATACCAGTGCTAACAAATTCATGCCTTCAAAATCGGAGCCATAACTAATTAAGAAAATTATCCATCAATGACCAAACTATGTGCACAAGTTTTTGCACGGGTATCTACTGTCACACACAAAAAAAGAAAGGAAGGAGATGTTCATGTTTCTTACGTAAATTTCATTAATATCAAAACGACGTTTCAGGTTATCCAAGACCCCAGGCTCATGTAAATAAGCAAGCCTTGTCATATCATCCACACCAGAAGGAGGTGCTTCAGGATCCTTTGGATAGACCTTCGAGATATTAACAGCAACCTGTACATGAAACAGAGATATTGAGTACCGGGAATAAAAAGAGAAAGCACCATCATCATTACCAGAAAAAAAGAGAAAACATAAGAGGAACAGTCATGCCATAGCAGTATACCTCAATTCAAAAATACTTGTAGAAGATACATCATATATGTCAAATAATATGTGAACATTCTCAAAAACAAAAAGATGAACATAATCAAAAAAGCTACATAACAAATGGATCAGCGCTCCAAACAAGTATGACATGATAAGGTATAAAGACACCATCTATAGTGTCTTACAATAACAAAAATAATATAATCCAAAGAGTGAGACACTCCTTTGCAGTGCATTATGGTGATCCTTTGCAGCCATATAACCCTCAAAGTAACCATAGTAAAAATCATTCTTTTATTGCTATACTGACTGGCAGCTCGTATGTTAAAACTTGCACTCCATATTAGCATAAGACCTTTTATTCAATCAAACCCTACAGCCTCAAAGAGCTTCTACCCTAAGAATAAAAAAGTCTGCAACACAAATAACATCCAATCCCACAACTAGCAACGCACGTAACAATGAAAACGCACGTCTGGATCAAAAGGCCTATTTTTGTCTTACCATCAGTTCGGAGTACATACAAATCTGTGTCTAAATAAAAGCTCCAAGTCTATTACTTATACAATTGGTTTATAATGTAAATTTATGGTTGATTTCAAGTTCTTTTGAAAGGGAATCGCAAGGTGAAAAGAACAATATAACAGTAAACTACAGTACGTTCCCAATGTAGTCATCAAAAGGAACTGTGAAATATGGGTAGCAAGTCAAGAAATCAGTGTATTACTGGGACAAAGGGGAAAATTTCTCAACAACCCCCTAGAAGGCTAGAAACACCACTTAAGGAACAGCCAGAAAATGACTCATCTAGAAACATCAATTATGGAGATAAATCATGCTGGGTATGCTATATATTTGTACAGCCAGAAACTATTAAAGGATTTGGTTTACAGCAATTGAGAATGCAGTCAATTCCTTCATCCACAGACAGAAAATCTGAAAAGAGCCTGAATCTTCACCCCACTATATGAGCATCTGTGTATAACCATCGCATGTGCATGGAGCTAACCATGATAAAATTGCCATGAGGAAGATTATACAATGAGAGCAGTGTACAGAAGAACGGGATGAAAATAATATTACGTTGCATGAATGAGCCTTTATATTTTGACTCCAGAAGCAAGCAGAGCTGTAATTATTGCACCCAATATCAGGGGCAGATTTTGGAGCAAAAAATAAGAGGGGCCGTCTTTGAACCCTTGACCTCATGGTCAAATATCCACTACTCCACTAGTCCACTGAGTCAAGGGGGTCAAAGTGATAACTTGTACATTGAGATGTATATAAACTGACGAAGGCAGGAAGGGCCAAACCCGACCCAAGCAAACAAAAAGACTACATTGCCCAACAACAAATATTCATAATACTTATAGTCAGATGAATACTTCTGTATATGGTTGATGCCTTGACGGCTCGTCATTGTCTTTTTGCACACGGGAGTCACACGGCGTCACCCCCTTGGTGTCCTTCAATCAATAACCTCTATTACACCATCATCATCATCAACAACAAAAATATCTTTTCAATGCCTCCAAGTTGCATGGCATTAAATCTCGATTTGATACTTGATTTCGGAATCGGTCATGACAGCCTAGTCTCGGTTATTGCGCAATAAATAAGGCTGACACGAAACGCCAAAAATGCAATCGATGTAACCTCCAATACCTTGATAGCTCAAGCTGGTGTTGAAGCCAAAATGTACAGCCATGCCCTTCATGCCCAGGGCAAAGCACGAAGATCAAAAGTACACAATCTCAATCATACCCTTGTATTACATCAAGGGTTTAGAAATGCATGTCAACAGAAGAATGAAATTGCCCCTTTCTTACAACAAATTAGACACTACATGGGTCTCTACGAAGCAGCATAGGACAAGCTCTCGACAAATTAAGTAAAACTTCCTTTTCAACGAAAGCTAGCCTAAAACCTGGTCCCTTGAGTATAAATACTTGACACAAGTAGTCTAATAATTAAAATTCCTGATGAAAAAGGTCTTCCTTGGTCCCATTTTCTAAAGTTAACCATACTAACTATATCTTTCTAGGAACATTGCACGATAACGAAGATTAAGGCATGACATATGAATGAGAGTGATGAAAGGAACATACTGTCTTTCCATTTGTACACTTTACAGTGAGTTCAAGTCCATTAAGTGCTGCTACATGGCCATCTAACCAAGCTTCCTCAGGATCCGCAACCCAAACAAGCGTTCCGACAGCATAATTAACTGAGGCAGCCTATACATTACATCCAACAACATGATCATAGACACAAGAAAGACATACTCGAAAATAAGGTCAACTAGATGAAAAGTCAAATCATTTTTTTAAAAAAACTTGATTAGCTCCTTAATTCCGCCATTGATATTTCAGACACGGTGATCAGTCGGCAATGTGAGTATTTGAAGAAAGCTAAGTAAAATGTAAGCTAAAAATGATGAAATTTAAAAACAAGTGTAAACTTGAATCGATTAAAATGGCGTAAAAGTTTGATTGAATCCAATGAAGAACGATGAAATTATATATAAAAAAAAAAAAAAAAAAAAAACGATGAATTCATACCATAGTAGTTTAAAAAAGCAGAATGTTAGCAATATAGTATGGGGAAATGGAGATGTTGGATTGACGATGGAGGACGAAACATGAAATATTGACTTTTGTTTATGAATGAGAGAGAAAACCCTAGATCAATAAAATTGGGGATCAGTTATTCAAGTATGAAGAATCAACAAATGGACATGGAATTAGTCACCGGTCGGCGGAGAGAGAAATGGAGGCAAGTAGCAATGGGGACGTTGCATGTAACGCGTATTATGCTTAGTCTATATGCACGCACACTGGGAGTTTTTAAAGCTATTGGATTCTGCTTTTTTAGAATTTGACTGGTTTACATAAGTGGGTGGTAAGTAGGATCCAATATTGGGTAGAAATGTAGAATGGGTCTAACATGTCCCGTTGACCATTGTTTCTATGTTTTGCTAACTTATCCATTATATCGAGTATTTTCATGCGCATTTTGTAGATCATCCCCTATATGCTAAAAGATTAACACATTTCTAAATTCTCCCGCTCAAATTTTCCGCCCAAGTGATATTCTGCTAGACAATATTTATTTCCTAATTAGTTAATGTTAACTATCTATATTTAGAATTAAAAATATCTCCTTGGAATTATATATGCAAATTTTCTACTCTTTTCAAAATTGAGGTAAATTGCATTAGCTTGATTAATTGTAAAATTATCAAATATCTGTATCTAAAATACCGTGCATTTGCACGGGAACTATACTAGTACTTCATCAAAAGGCAACTAGTTTCTCCTGTGACCGACAGAGCGAATAGATATCGTATAAGTTAATATGGATACTAATGGCCTTTTTTGGTATTAATATATTATAAACATGATTTGACAAAAAAAAAAAAAAAAAAAAAAAAAAAAAAAAGAAAAAGAAACTCCCCATTCAACAGGCGGCTCATTGTCAGCAAGTCACGTGGTCATTTTTCCTCTTTTTAGTTTCAAAGCGTCTCCCTTGTGACGGACGCTATCCGTCACAAGGTAAAGACGTGCCAAATCGATACCATATTAACTAATATGGGTTGAAGTGCCCCACTTGATGTACTAATGTAACCTTACAACTGATTTGACCTTTTGGACATAAAATAAATAAATTAATGGGCGGAGTCCAATGATACAATAAAATAAGAGGAAAATTAATGGGGAAACCCCATGTCGCGACTTTTTTGGTTTTCAAACCTCACTATTGCTCAGTTGCTCTACCTCTCTCATTATTTTTTTAGAAACATAATTACCTCACTCTCTAACTCTCTCAAGATCTTCATCTTCTACATTGGTGAAGATCTTCATCTTCTACTTGATTTCAACCTTCACGCGCTGAAGATCTTCATCTTCTACTTTGTTCTGAAGATATTCATCTTCATCTCTTCCGAAGAACACTATTGAGGGATGGGGAAAAAACAGATGGCGAACACTACAAAAAAACACGGAAAACTGACGGAAAAAATGACGGAAAAAAAAGGCGTCAGAGAAAACGGGAAAATGACGGATTTCTGACGGAATTTCCGTCAGGAACAAAGTACTGACGGAAAAACCGTCAGAAATAGTTGGCGCGTTGACTAAGTCAATGGCGCTAAATATTAGTGACGGAAATTCCGTCAGTAAAAACGAGTACTGACGGATTTTCCGTCAGTAACCCATGAAACATAAACACTCCTGACGGAGTTTCTGTCACATATATTAATAACCTAATATATCACTCTACAATCCCCCTGTCACTCTCCTTTGTTTCATTTTACATTGCTTCCTTTCTCTTTCCTAAACTCAGCAAACACCAACCCCCACCACGCCAACACCGCCCACCCAACGTGAGCACAACAACCACTACCATACTTGGCCACTGTCGACGGCGACCGCCACCACGCAAACATCAACGGACACGAACTAGGATCGGTATAAACCCTAATTTACAACTTCAATTCGTTTCCTTTTTAGTTTTTAGTTTTTATTTTGCATTTTACTTGATCTTTCAGTTTTAGGGTTTGTGAAATGTTTTTGTTCTTTGATTCATTTGATTATCT